>NDXB01002166.1:0-32835 GCA_002631895.1 Agapornis roseicollis | reverse complement strand
AAAAATATTTTGGGAATTTTTTATATAATTAATTTTTTTTTTTTTTTTTTTTTTTTTTTTGTATAAGGGACACTAAGAAGAAATAGAAACACTTTGGTTCTAAAGCATTGTCATGGTTTCAACCCAGCCACGCATCTCGTTCACTCACTCAACCCCCCGACAAGCATAATCAAGGAAGTACTGGAATACTTTTATTAAAAGCCAACTGTATGAAATGTGTCTCGAGCACCATTGCCTCATCTATGCATTCTGGTTTTACATGTTTGGAAAAAGAGCTGCCTTTAGTATTGGGACTATATTTTGGAACATGTTGATCTTTTGTGCTCAGTCAAGTGGGGTGCCTCAGACGACAGTGAACATTGCAACAGAGGTGCTTTTTCCAGGTCCTGTGTGTTGTATGGAAGGGTGTCATTCTGTGCAAATGGGTGGAACTAGTAGGCAAGATGGCATTACATGGAAGCAGTTGATTCTGGGGCTATCTCAATATGCTATCCGGAAGATGAGATGAATTTCCTAACATGTAAATGAAAGATCATTGGTTTAAAATTGCTCTGCTAAAGTCTGTTAGAGGGAGGGGCAGAGCAGTAATGGGATGAAGTTTGTCTTGGGTCTCTCTCTTGGGGTCTCTTCCTTTTTTTTGGGTGATAGGGGCTGCGTATGCTTTCAGAGGTTAAATACAAAATGGTTGTTCTGTAGTTGCCTGTTACTTGAAGCTCGGCCATGGAAGTAAAGCACAACATTTGAGATACTAAATGTCTTGCACCAGGAGCGAAAATTGGCATGAAACACTCTCAATAGCTCTTGCTTAGCACCTGTGGTGTAAAAGCAGAGCGTGGTTTGAGCCCGTCAGTGCTCCGCCTGTCCCTCCTTGGCAAGCCTGAGGCGGCTGCAACCATGGGCATGGCCAGGGAAAGAAGGGACAATCCCAGGTTCAGCGCGGCCTGTGGCAGAGAGAAAGAAGCAGCAGGGACAATTATTGCCGCAGATCGCCAGTGCCTGGAGACGCTCCTTGAACAGGGGCTGCTGGAGGCGCAGCGAGGGCCAGCTCCCCGCTTTCACGCCAGACCTTGGGTGCTCTGGGGCAGGCTGCAAGGAAGGTGCTGCAGGGGACTCCCTACCACGGCGCCGTACTGCTCCCGCGCACGCCAGAGGGGACGGGCAGTGAGCGGAGGTCGGACCGCAGAATCGCTCTTCGGCGGCAGCGCGCAAGCGGGGCGCTGGCGGTGTCCCTTTAGCGGGAGGCAGCAACGAACGCGCTGCCGGTACCGGAGCGGATGCGGGCTGCAGGAGCGCGGTTTGACCACCGGGCGGCAGCCGCGAGCGCGACGTGCTGCCGCTTGGTACGGCCGTAGTTCGGCTGCAGTACCGCCTTTCTGTCGCCGGGCGGCAGCACCACCTCAACGATTATTTCCGAGCCAGGGCCACGCTCGGCCGTTTGTGCCCTCCCAAGACGGTAACTGCGGCTTAGTGGGGCTCTTATCCCCCTCGCAGGCAGGCAGTGACGTTCACTGCCTCTGTATCGGAAGCCCCCCAGAGGCTCGAGCATTCCCGGCCTTTGCATCTGAGTGCTCTGAAATTCTGGGGGTAGTTCCTGCCTGCATCCCCCACCTCATTGCCTGGGCAGGAGAACCAGCACAGGGAACCTGGGCAACAAGTTTCCTTCCTCCACGTTTGCTGTATCCCTCTGCATGTGGCATCGTGGTTGTGGGAGTGACAGCAGTGAGACAACAGATGCTGGCAAGAGATGAAACGGGGGGAAAAGGCAGCACAGGCAACACGCTGAAGGCAGGCGGGAAGAGGCTGAAGCGCCGTGTGTGCGAGGGGCAGCTACCTTCAGCTGGAAACAGCGGGTCCAGGCAGACCAGAGGCAAGTGGTAGATCTGCAGATGAATGGTACACTGGTGATCACTGAGCTTTGTGGTGGTGTTTGCACTTTTCCTCACCTCTGTCTGCTCCCATAGCCCTGCATACAGGCAACGCTTCCCGTGCAGAGCTTGTCTCACGGGGAAGAGACACGGGATGGTATCACTTAACAGCGTGCAAAGTAGTTGGCCACGGAGCAAGGAAAGCAAAGAGGCACGTTGGTATAGTAGGTGTCCTTAGCAAGTGACCATAGAGGCCTGGATGTTCCACCTTTGTCCAAGAGCATAGCTCTGCATAGCTCTGCATAGCTCTGCGCTCCTTGCTGCTCACGGCACTGAGCGTTGCAGTTGCACTTTGCTGCAAGGAGAACAGCTCTTGGTGCAGTGCAAGTGCTGCTCAGCAGGAGCTAACATATCCCTGTGTGGCCAGCACTGTTCCCAGCTCTAAAACGTAGGAGGAGAGAGAGTGAGGTGGGCAATGTGCAAGCAGTGGGGTGCAAGGAAGCATCTGGGGTCTGGATGCAAAGGGGTTACGGGGGATGTAAGGTGGGGGCAGGGGAGAAACTCATGAAGAAAGAACTCACATGAACAAATGAAGTCACAAGGAGTCAGAAGGGGACTGGTGTGGGGAAGGAGATATGGTGTGGGGATATGTTTTGGGGGACAGCATTTGGAGCAACACACACGGGGGGTGGGTAAATGGGTAAAATCTGCATGGGGGGGGGTGGTCATACATGGGGATGATCTAACCACAGAGCCCATTTAGGATAATCCACAGCAGAGAGCTCATCTGGATTAATTGCAGTGTATAACCCACTCCAGATAGCTGACCCGTATCAGATAACTCCCAGCAGTGCCCTCAGACTGGCAGAGTTGCACCCTGGCAGTGGGGTTGGTTTGGGTTTTTTTATTTGCTTTTCCATAACAGAAAAAATTGGAGAGAAGCATAAATTTTTTTGCTTTTGAGAAATATGTTCAGCTGGGGGGCAGGGGGGAGTTTCTTCTACTGCATATCCACAGCATAGAAATTTCTGATTTTTGGTTTTGCTCATGAAAAGGCGGTGTGAGTTTTTTGCTTTCTGTTGCATAAAACCAGGTGGATTTGGCTTTCCCAGGAGCCCCAAATTGGGATTTAAACCATTGCAGAATCAAAATCAGGGCGTTTGGAATATCCTTATGCCATGGCAGCAGCTTCCACCTCACATGCATGGCCCTGCAGAGGAAAGTCCCCATCTGGGGAAATCAGCTCCAAAGCAGCATGGAAAAATGGAACAAGAGAAGGGGAAAGGGGCAGCTTTTGAAAACTCTTTTCTATCTTCAGTAGCTATTCAGAAGGGTCATTGGGTGTTTAAAGCCTTTCTATAAACAGGGTTTCTTTGCATTTTGAAAACATTATATATCATAGACATTTACATTTATGTATCTATCTATTTACACATATGTGTATGGTTTTAACACATATGGTTTATATATATATAAATTATCCATTTCCACTCATAACACCCAGTATTTAGACATACACACGCTTACATACATATCTTGCTACACTTGTGTATATCTCTTTATGTTTATCTTTATTTACACTTTAATATGTTTATTCTAGTATCTACGTATATATAATCTATGTAGATTATGTATAATTTCTTAGATTTACTAGATAATACGTAGTAAGTGTAGATAGCTCTATCCATTAACATAATATATGTTACATATGTATAATATATAGTGAATATGATATACCACACTGGGAGATGGCAGTGTGTAATTCCTGCTAACTGGGCTGGGCCTGTCCAGTGGTGACCTGCAGGGCCTATGGTACTGCTATGAGAAAGAGCCAGCCCTGGAGTTCATATCCTCTAAAAGGCCACTCCCACACCAACAAAACCACAGTGTTTTATTATGTTGAGAACTTTCAAGATTTACTAACATGTAAATCACAATTGCATTTCTCTGGAAGCACAGAGTTATTACTTAGCTATATACAGCTTCATCTTTGTACCTGCAGTACAGGAGAGTGACATTTTCACTAGGTATAAAGGCAGTCTATTCAGCCACTGCTAAGTTTAATTTTAAATAATAAAAAATGAAAATGCACAAAAAAGTAGGTACCCGTTATCAAAGCAAAATACATCTAATCTGAGCCCAGAGACCAAAAGGGGTTTTACTGGCTTTTTCTTAATCACAGGCTTCAAAATACAGCTTCCAGTACACCACCTTGGGACGCATACTGACTGCTCTGTTGCACTCATGAGAAACAAACAGAGCACAGAAAATCTGAATGCCAATCCGACACAGCAGAGCAGATTGAATGGTGTCTCAGTTAAGACTTGCTGTTCATGCAAGGTAGAGTATTTGTAGAATGCTGTCAAGAATTCGCAAGTAGCGTTTAGACACCCACTGCTACAATTCAGGAAATCTAGGCTCAGTTTCCCAAACCTAATTATTTCTCAGCAGCTGAAAAAGGCACACAGACCTGGAGGGAGCTGTGAAGTGACCAAGCCCAATCCCTCCACAATCACAGCAACTTGGCAATCATTGAGATATACAGTCTCTGAGTTCATCTCTGTTAGGAAACAGAGAACACAAGGAATCACTCTTTCATCAAAGACAAACCTCATTCAACCAAGTCTGTCTCCACTGACTTGGGCATCAGCTGGGCTGTCAAGAGAATGCCACAGCACTTTGGTTTTGCTATTGGTATTAACTGGGAGGGGAAAGCAGAAGGCTATCTCCTTGGCAGGGTGAAGGTAAAAGCTCCCACAAGTATTTTTAGTGTTTTGAAGTGCTTGTCTTCTGATGAAGAATACTCAATTTCTTCATCAGAAGTCCGCAAGAGATGTCAGCATTTTGTACTTTGGCTATGGCCAGCTTTCTTTTCTTAAGGCTAAGGAGAATGCTGGTCACAGTTTTTCATAGGAAAGGAAGAACCTTATTCACATAAAATTCTGAGAGCAATTTCTGTGGGAAAGTGAAATGGTTTTATTCCTCAGCTCTAACAAATCACAGGGAGGTGATTTCTTCCAGTATTGTCAAAGAAATTGGGAAATTCATACCAGGCATACGGTAAATTTGTGCCTGTTCCTGACAATTTCTACATAGAATCTCCTGTCACAAAGCATAATATCATGCAGTGTACATTTATTTCTTCCTTCACGACAATATCCTGAAGGAATTTAACTTACAAATGGCTAATGAGTCTAGTCGCTGCTCTGGGAAATAAGTGTGTTTATCCCTGAAGGGCTTATGAGCAGAGACCTCATAGCAGCCTTCCAGTACCTGAAGGGGGCCTATAAGGATGCTGGTTAAGGACTCTTCATTAGGGACTGTAATAATAGGACAAGGGGTAACAGGTTAAAACTTAAACAGGGAAATTTTAGACTGGATAGAAGGAGGAAGTTTTTTATTGTGAGGGCGGAATGGGTTGCCCAAGGAAGCTGTGAGTGCTCCATCTCTGGCAGTGTTCAAGGTTGGACAGAGCCTTGGGTGTCAAGTTGGAACTTGATGATCTTAAGGTCCTTTCCAGCCCTGACTATTCTATGATTCTATGTCCTCATGCTGGAATTTTCTAGAGAAGTAAATGACTTTACATCTCTTCCTCAGCATCTGCTTGACAAACCAGAACAGACTTTGCTCATTCTTCTAGTGTGGCTAAGGCAGAAACTGCCACACTCAGGACAAGAAACATAGTCCTGCCTTACAGAGGAGAGCAGTATAGCCTCCCAAAGCCACTGGTGTGAATGTCACCCAGAGAAGAGCCAGCACAAACTTCTTCACAGCAGTCCTGGTGCTGGTTGCAACCACAGCAAGCACTATGGGAGACCGAATGTTGAGTTTCATGAGTGGTGATCTGGCTGTCTAATCAGAAGGGCTTTGAACACTGGTGAGGTAGCCCCAAACAGTAAAAATAAAAGATTCAAAATAAATTTGTCAGCATCTGTATGACTAAATAACAGGGAGGAATACAGTTCCGCAGGAGATAGCTTTGGCATACTGCCTGTCTCCTTGCTGCCTCACTCCTGACAGCAGGCTGGCTGGGTTACTTCAGTGGGATTTGATGATGGCCTGCCAACCAGAGCCTCTGTTGCCTGGCTTGGCTGCACAATGTGAGTGTGTCAGGACAAGTTCACTGCAAGGGAAACTCAAGTCAAGGGAAACTGAAGTCAAGAGAGTTGTACTAAGAACAAATCCAGCCCATCATTAGGCTTTTTTCAGGGTGAATTAAGTGCAGATGCAAGAAGGCGCAGGTCCCACTGTGGCTGGCAACAGTCTTTTAAAAGATTCAGGCCTTCTTGTCCTATGCTGCCCTGCTCTAGGACCAGCCAAATCATTCAGTGCTTCTTGCCGCACGACATTTCTCTGCAGGGGGAAATATCATTAAGGAGAAGTATGACAAGTGCTTATAGATGTAGAGAAAACTTCAGAAATCTAGGAGGAATATATGTCAGTGATAAAATACTATTTTCCTGGTACTGCAAACAGTGTGGGAAATAAGTTTTGTGGCATCCACATGCAGCTACCACAACCAAGTTACTACTGTTACTACCATAACAGTGCATTTGTCAGTTCTGTTTTGCCACTGATCTTATTACAGAAACATCTAATTTACTTAACATCCCAAATTGCCTTCTGTGGCAGTCTGGCTAGCACTCATGGCCTTCCCTTCCCACTGTTCCCATTGTCTCCAACTGGGACAGCTTTTGCAGCCCCATGCTGAGCTATCAGCATGGAGAGCAGAACACATGAAGCTGAATATGTGAGGAAGAGTCAAGTGAAATCCAATTTAAAGTAAATAAATAAATGAATATGTAAAAAGCACAAAAAATAATTCTTCAAACATTATGTCATTTGTGATAACCATCTATAGAGGAGATGGGTAGATGATATCAGTTCTCAAAGACATTTGCTACTAAGTTTTCAGGCTGCTGCATTGGTCAGATGTAGAAATCAGGGGACCTGGCTGCAAAATACATGGATGCTCAAAGCACTCCATGATGTCTCCAGCATTATCCCAGATTTTTTTGAGATTGTCTTCCAGAATCATTTTTTAAGTTTTCCCCCTGAGTTTCTTTTCTTTACCAAAACACTGGCTGAAGTCAAATGTTCTGAAAAGCCAACCTTACTGCAGGAGGTCTCTGTCATCTAACATGCACCAGCACAACTACACTGCCTCCCCTGAGGCAGCAGAAACCAGCTCCAGGCAAATGTCTAGACAGGTGTGATAGAAATGGAGATACCACTGGAATGGCATTTTTCCAGACTCCAAAGGTAGATTTAGTATTAGTGTTTTTAGTGGTGGTGGCCATGACATTTTGCTAAAGATTAGTAATGAAAGGGGAGATTTCTATCCTTTGGTAATAATAAACCTGAAATATGGGTCACAAAACACACAGAGAAGGCATTCTGTTATCTGCTTTACAAAACCTAAGGACTCCTCATGTAAACGGTGTCTAGAAACTATGCCCACGGGCTGCATGAGCCTCTTGTTTACAGGCAAGCTCATCCCTTGGTAGTAGTACCTCTGGAACAGAACCTCTGCTGTTGCATGGGGCTGTCACTGCAGTCACACTATGCTACATTTTTTTTAAAGGGCAGAAATATATCTAAGTATTAATTTGTAAATGGCATTGACATATTGGAGATGGTAAAAATCACTGATGTATATACGTGGATGGCTGAGATCGCACATGCTGATGTGCCGTCTCTGGCATTTTGAATTTCTGAGAAAATGTTCTTAAAAAGAGAGCTCATTATTCAAACTGACTGTTCCTTCAGAGAGCAGGGTGAGGGGGGTGGTGGTGGGGTGTTCTCTGAAAGCAGGGAAATTCAGATGGTAAGTAATGTATGATAGAGAGACCAGAAAAGGAATCCAGCCAGGTTTTGATTATGCCAGTTCAGATCAACACAAAAGAGTCAGTGACCTGCTGGATTTAAATGGTCAGCTTTAGTGGCCTTTTATGTTCAACCCCATCAATGCTTCTTTTACGCTGCTTTACAAGCCCTTTGCCTGATTGAGGCTATGGAAAGTGAGCCAAGCATGCACTGTGGCTCAAGAGGTACAACAGTGCTGACATCAGGGAAACCCTGTCCACTTCCCCCAGTGCAGGACTTGGATCTGGATGTCCACATCTGTACGATAGTCTTGGGACGTGGCAGCTTTCAAATATGCAGTGATTCATGTGTAAGCACCTCTCCTTACCCACCTGCAGTTCTGGTCAGCTGTTACGCTTGGAGACATGTGGAGGTGGGCAGGAGAGCAAATAAATGACACAAATACATTTGCTTATACATCTGAACTTACAGTACCCAGCATAGGTGGAGTGCATGTAGCTTCACCTGCAGGAGCTGACAAAATAAGTTAGACACTGAGGCCTGTACTGGATTGTCACAGACACGTTGTATGACCAAAGACAGATTGCTTCACTTTATTTATTGTTCTTTTACCCACCTGCAAAATAGAATGTCTGTGATCCCTTTGTGGGAAACTAGGGCTAGGAGCATGCCCTGTGTCAGTGAGTACAACTCCCCAGTAGAGCAGGCAACATTGTCTTCATATTGATTTTAACTCAGCTTCCAGTTCAGAAGAGTTAGAAGGCCTTCAGCTTCCAGTAACCTAGCCATCGCTCCACAATCTTCCCTTGCCCTGGGCTATGCATGGATAGGGGATTTGGAGTTTGTGTTCTACCTGGGCTTCTCTTTTATTTTATTGGCTTACATGACACTCTTTTCCATGTTTGTACACCTATCAATGTAATTGAAGTAAGACGACTTATAGGATAAAATAGAAATTTCAAAGGAATGTGCATTTAAATAAATACAAGACAGATGGTCTTGGCGCCAGGGAAACAAGTCTGAGAACCAAGAGGCTTAGGCTGAATTCCTAATTCTGCTGGGATCTATACAGAGGCAGTGCTTTAACAGTTCTCCTCTTACTGTCTGGCCTTGAACAAGACAGGATTTCTGAGGCTGCTTTGGTAAAATGAGATAAATACATTAATTCACCTACTTTACTAAGTCCAGACTGATTAATTCCTAACGAGATAGAGGAAACAGGTGTAAGTTCTTTTACCAGCTATGAGGGTTGAAGTGGCATGAATTTACATGCGGATTTGTACATATGTATAAATACACACATAGACAACTTTTGCTCACAGCACGGACTTAAAGGATGTGGCATATGTGTATTTCCACAGATAAGGATGACAACATTTTTCTAAGCTTCCCATAAATAAACTACAGCTGGAAACAAAGAAAAAGGCAGAATTTCATTATAAAAAGGATTCATTTTCTAAATCTTGGGATAATAAATGGAGTTGTTCTAGACATGGAATATGTTTTTATTTTTTTTCCACTATTCTACTTGCTATAGTAAGTGTATTTGGATCAATATGATAGGCTGGCTTGCAAATATATGCAGTTCTTGACTGTGCTTTCCTACATTTGGTTATTTTGAGCTGTGTGGTGTTTTGAATGTGAATATATGGCCAGATATGTAGCTAATGGTGTTTGCTGGTTAGTCTGAAAAGCACTAAAAACTGCCTCCCCTGTATCTGAGTTATGGCTGAGTAGGTTAGAAGGATCCCCCAGCTTATGAATGTCTCCTAAATTCAGAGATCTCCCAGCAGCTTTGCTGTTCATGAGATCTGTCTTTGTCACAAAGAGCAAATTTTGGGCTATAGAGTATCACTGTCTCATGATGAGGTGCCATCCCACAGCACAAATACATTATTCTCAGTGGGTTTACAAACATTGTAGCCAACATTGCCACTTGGACTTGACAGATATACAGAGTCCAGATTTACACCGAAACATGAGTTACACTTGTCAGGACAATAGAAGAGGCTGCCGACAAGACTAGAAATACTGTTGAGAAAGTTTCTCCTTTATGGCTCCTTGAACACCATAATCCCTGTCCTGAAGCATGAGCAGGGGGAGGGAGCACCTGTCCCTTGTTCTTTCAATTACAGCTATATGTTGGGAATAATATTCTGCTCAGTATTTCTGTCTGCAGGGCCTGAGCTGTGTCTTCCAGCTGTGGGAGCAAAGTGTTATCCCTGCTAGTAAATAAGCCTTATCATGTCCTTGTCAGCCCAGTCCACAGATCATAGAGATACATCTTAGAGGGTGAGAGATAATGTCTGTGTCCACACTATTGTGGGCAATGTCCAAGTTGTATTGACTTCAGTGCAAATGGAGTAAGGACTGAAGATGCACCCTCTAATGGCTCCATAGCAGCCCTAGAAGCAGGTTTGTGCCTCCCATTTGATCTACCATTCCTTGCACTCACACCCAGTGTTTGAAAGGGCTCAGGCCATGCAAGGAGAGCAAGAAAAGAAGGCTGTGCTGGTCTGTGCTGTCTCTCTACCCCTAGGCAGTTTCATTCTCACAAGCACATGCTCTTCTCCAAGGCTTTGCAGAAGTATGCAGTTCCCTTTACTCAATTCAAAGCACTTCCAGTGCTGTGTAGGGAATATTGACATAAGGCTGGAAACTGAGATCTTCAAAGGAAAAACCCTATGGCTTTCTGCTCCTGTGGGCTATGCGAGTGGTCTGGGAGTTCACTAAACTAGTTGTTATTATTGGATTGTCAAAGGCACCAGATCAGGCATGGAACAGGGTTTTTCCACCCAGAAAGCCTCATTCTGTATTGGATTGTGTCTCAGTATCATCCATCATTCCCAGGGGAACCACCCTCAGTGGATTTCCAGGAACTCCTTGTGTGCTAGGGCAAACATGTCTTGGCCACACTGTCTGCTGTCTGATTAAAAGCAGAGCTGTTTCTTTTCCTGATGTTTGAAATCTGTCCTTTAGCTCAACCTTTGTGGGAACCTACAAGCCAAGCCTGAGCTGCACAACATTACAGCATGTAAGTCTGCACAGTTAGGGCACCCTTTCCGTGGGTTGTCAGTTTGCTGGTAGAGGCAGGAAACCCATCATCCCTGTGAATGAGGAGTACAGTGCTAACAACAAAAATAATACCAGTAACAACACGTGGGTTTTATTTAATACAAGAACTGTCCTCCCTAAGAAGGGGAAACATAATTGTCTAGGTATGAAGGTAAATCCAAATAAAACAGGGAAATCAGCTACACCAGAGCCTAAAATAAATGTGAGCAGACCTCCAGGGTTCTGTGAGATGAGACAAATGAGAAAGGAAATGATCTGCTTAGAGCCAGAGGAGTCTAGATATCATATTAGCACAGAGAGGACAGCAGGAAAGGTCTTAGGGGATGTCTGCAGAGCTCTGCTACCCACAGAGCCAGCAGAGCTCATGGTACTCAGTATAAGCCTGTAAGGCTAGTGAGGACTCACTGTTTCTAGGGCACAGGGAGGAGATTTCATTGTTTCTTAATAATATTTCTTAATGTTTCTTAAATAATCAGAACACCCTTGCACATGCACGTGGGGCAAGCGTGTGGGGTGGTGATGGGAAGAACATGTATTCTGCTTTCTGGAGGTAGGAGAAGCAGTGAGAGCTGCCCTGAGGGAGCAGGGAAGGAAAGGAGCTTAGCTGGGATGTAAGCAGAATTTGGAGACAAGAGTGTGAATTGTGGAGCTCACCCTGCCTTCTCAAATAGGACCTGATTCCTGAAAAGGGAGTACTCTTCAACCTTTGCCTAAGGTTTGAACTACTACAAATCCCTAAAACACAGCACCTTTTCACATGAGCAGCAAGCCACCTCACTGTGCTAAAGTGAGCTCTTGATCAGATTCAGGGCCATCCTGGGTCAATGGTCCTCCAGCTCAGCAAAATGGAAGCAAAGCAGGACAGACCTGGCATATCTCCAACCAGGAACTTACAACCTAATTTCCATTTCTCAACTATTGGCATTTTAAGCCCAAAGCCTTTCTGAGTAAAGTCTCTGTGAAAATCAGGGCCTTTCCAATCCAGAGAGTTTGTTTATAGCTCAGGTCTGCATGAGTCTAGTGCTTGAATTTCCCATGTGTAAAATTTTAATGGGCGCGCTGTAGAAAAAGGGAGTTCTGCATGATTTTACAGTAAACCGATGGATTTATATTTTAAATATGAGATATCTGCTGTGAAAAATCACAGTCAAATGCAAGGTGGGCAAATGAAAAAGTGAAAAGAAAATAAAAATTAAATGACAAAATACCTGCATGAAAGTGAAAATCTGTGACAGATTGCAGTTATGTTCCTGTGCTCACCAGTGCAACTAGTCTGTCTCCTTGGGTAAAAGTTAGTAGGCTAGATGATCACTTACCTGCATTTCTACTGGGGATACCTTTCTTTACAAAGTTCGTACTAGCACTGATTCACTGATTCATTCTGGGCTTTAAGTATAAGGAATAAATGGAAGTGACTCTTGAAATGATGGATTAAAAAAACATACAGAAGAGAATCTGATATTGTTGCCTATGAAATGGCAAAGTGATGTCCGTTTACAAATGCTGTGTATTAAATACTGCCCCACCCTGAAACAGAGCAGGTTTGAGTTCACTGTATAACTACATCATTTTTCTAACCCAGGCAAATGGGAAATTACATGCACACCTGGGAAACAGGTGTCTCTAATGACAAGGCAACTGCAGAAGCAGCACACAGGAATTGCTTTATATCAGACTTTGGGGAGGGAAATTCACAAAATTAGGTCTCTACAGCCAGTGTTGCAGCATGATGGATATGGTTCCTGGTGCAGGGAACTAAGTGGAGCTCCTGTCTAACCAGTCCCCAGTAAGCACAAGGTGCCCATTTGCCATCTTCTTGTGCCAGCACCCAGACTGCTGTGCTGGGGGCCTTGTTGTTGTGTGCTTTATGGCTGCATCCTCCCCTACAGTTTTGAAATTTATCTGGACCCATGTCTCTTGACAGATGAATAGAACTGCCTCTGAATGCAAACATACACAAGATATTGTTGTGAATAACAGCTACCCTTGAGCCCAGTATTTCACCTCACTGCCTAAGCAGTTGGAAAGAGAAGCAGGAGCCTTCTTGATGGTGGAGGAACTGAAATACCAATGCTTCTGTGCTGAATTCACACTTCACCATAGCCTGTCTCTGAGCTTAGACATTTCTGCTCACCAAAGATATACTGACATTTACCTTGTGAAATCCATTACTCCTTGGATGTCCATGGAAGATGCACCTCTTTAAATTCAGGTGATTCAAGTTGGTATCCACCTATGAATTTCCTCTGTTTTGGCTTCATAAAATGGTTCATGGTTGCCCAGAGGAAGACCTCTTGTTTTGGGTTATCAGCACTTCCACCTGCAATGAATCAAGAGTGGCTTTTCCACTTTCTTTCTGCAACTTGCCATCTTGCAGACTGCCTTTCAAAATCTCACTCCAGCAGTCCCTGAGGTCATACACTACATCATTATCAGAACAACAACAAAGACCCAGAGCAAGGGAAGAGTCCTGTGAAACTGGTTGGCCACAAGGCCATAGGAAATGGCTGCTACATTGCTCAAGGCTATTACATAGAGACCAATTTTCATCTCCAAGAAGCTCCAGTCTCATCTACATCCTGCCTGCAGTGCTTTGCCAGGAGCCATATGTATCCCTTTCTATTACGCTCTCTTGATCATAACAACACTCCATTATTTCACCCTGCATTCTACTTCATGAGAAGTACTACATGGCAGAGTGCACTGAATAAATAGATTTACCTTGATGCCTTCAGTGTGTGCTAGAGCAGCTCCGAAGTGTACTTCCTAAATAATCTGCCTTAACTTTACCAGTCAAACTTCCCAAGTGTCCCTGATTAAGATTAGTCTTCTAAATCTTGGAGCAGTTTAAACACTCTTGTTTGTCAGTTTGGAGCAGTCTTCTAAACAGGAAACTGTTGGGGCGAATTTATTTGCAACAGGAACAGAGTTTTGCCATGAAATTTGTTGTCTGCAGTAAAGGAAATGCTATATTTTATTTAGAGGTGATAGACCTGCAAATAAACACATCATTAGTGCCCATAATCCCAACACTTACTTCTGCTCTATGGTAAAAGTGAAGCATTTCATGACAGTTGGAAATATGGCAAGACAAGTATTGGTCTTTTGAGACTCTAAATTCCTAGGCCTTCCACTCTGCGTGTATGCGTGTTTCCACTGGCTGTGGCCAAAATGTGTCTGTTTCTGTAGCTTTCAGTATTTGACTTTGAGAACAGATGAGAAAAATATGTGCAGAGTTGTCTAGTTCGGTCAAGGGTAATCAGACTCAAATATGGTGGGACTGCAGGACAATGCCTACCACGTCCCTGACGCCTTCAGTCTCACATCAGAAAGTTCAGATACATTGAAGGATCCACTGAAATCATGTCAGTCAGCCTGTGACAGATGCTTCAAATCTGAGACTGCTACAGGCCTTCCACATGAAGGCGGAAAAATAAAATGAACTTGTCGTTTTCACTCCTTTGAAAGCCTCCTTTCCTGCAACACCAACAAGAATGTGATGCTGGGTGAATGTGTGTGCAGGACTCTCCATCTGTCATGGGGCCATTGTTGCCTCATTTCTGTGTTTCTGCACAGACTTATGCTCGTGTGAGAGCTCTCTGAGGCAGCAGAGATCCTCCTCTTTTTTTCTTCTTTGGCAGAGCATCTGACACAGTAGATTTGAATTCATAACCAGCCCTTGTGTGCTAGCATAGAACATTTCTGACATGAGCACTACTTAAGAACAAATCAGACTTTTAAAACTGCATGCTTCTCTTGTGCTAGGCTTTTGCGTATAGGTGAACTCCATCCTTTGAGATCCCATTATGGGGCAGGGTTTTATGCTCTGAAGATGTGGCAAAGGCAATGATTTAAGGAATTCATATGCCCTACATCTCACCCCACCTACCCACTTGGTTTTATCAGTGCCACTGTTTTTATGGGCCCATACTAAGAATCAGAATAGGGAATTGAGCTGGATTTATGATGAAGAAAATGGCGAAAGAATGAAACTATATTCACAGCTGGCCCACTAAGCCAAGTCTCAGATCCTCGTACAACTAAGGGGGGTCATTGCAGCAAGTGAATAGATACCAGCAGTAGTACTGGGTTGAATGTGGGAACCAGTATGGCTGCTAAGCACCTGAAATGCAGAAGCACAGTCTGAAAGTGATGTTCTGAAGTCTTGTCTTCTTTCCAGTTTCTTTTTCACCCTGCTAAAGTAATAAAACCTCCTACACACTTAGTAAGATCCAGCCATCTCTGCTCTTAGGGGAGATGTTTGTTAGGAGAGAAAAGCACTGAACTGATGCTCATTACCTGAATTGGCAGTGGTGCAAATCTGGGTCAACAGTGACTGGTCAGGTCAGGCCAGGGCAGGAGTGTTGCAAGACTGTTTCAGTGCTATGCTTTGCTGCTCTGCTTCACAATCACTGATCTCTACTTGGTTTTTCTTTCATCTCACGCAGAGCACAGAGTGCAAGGGGACAGGTGCTTTGATTCCTGTGATGAGCTGAAGTTGATGACTCCTAGTTTGCTCATCTGTGCAGCAAAGAAATCAGTCAGTTGAGGTAACATGCTGACATGCATTTTACCCCAAAGCCTCTCCAACTAGAGCTGTGAGAATGGCTTTTGTTCTGCCACAATGGAGAGAAGAATTCTCATGTATATTTTAAACAGCATGCTGAAAGCAAGGACTGATCTTCCTTGTTAAACCAGAGAAATTCTATTGAACTCAGTGAAAATTACATCTGAAATCTCTCAGAGTAATAACAGGATCAGGTCTTGCAAACTCTCTGTTACGCTTATAATTTCTATTAGCAAATTAGTTTTCATTTGCTGCTGTCTAAATGAGCCATGAGAATTCAGCCATCATTACAAATAAGTGTAACATTGTCCTTTCCTGTCCACTTTCCTGTCTACTGCTTCTCTCTTGTCCTGAGTTGATTCCAACACAAGTGACAACAGTTGCTTCTGGAGCGATTGCAGCCAGGTTAAGTGGTTGTGGTAGGGAAAGGAAATTGCAGGAGAACCTGAGCCAGCACAGAAGCAGGGAGACACTGTCATGAATCAGTCCAGGAGAGGACTGTGCACATCTGCAAATCTAATGGAAAAAAGGATGTGATTTTATGGTGTCACTTGTAATGAGAGAGGCTGTAAATTCACCTATAATCCAAAGTGGACTAAAAATTTCAGCAGGCTGTTAACGGAGGATGTGTCCACTTACTTCATGCTCTTACCTCACATACAACTACAGAACATCAGATGGCTGCTAGGTATGAATAAAATTGGCAGGCACACTTGCGTTGTTACTGTCTGCCTCATCATCATAGCTACAGTTTCATTCCATCCCTCTTTTTGGTAACCAAGGCGGTACAAATTCTTGCATCTGCAAGGATTTGCACATACAAAGTTGTATTTTAAACTTAAGTTTCAACTTTTCACCCCCTGCTTTCAATGGAGAGTGCATAGTTGTTGACTATGTTCCCTTCTAGAGTGGGAGACCCTCAAGTATATAGATGAGTAACTGAAACTCCTTTACTCTGGCAGGCTCACACAGATCTGCTTGAGGAGGCCACACTGCAGTGGAATGTCCCAGCACAACAGTCACTTCTGGATAGGCTGATAAGAAAAAGCAAAGTGATGTAGCTAGAGAAACCTCCCAACAAGAAAATGGTATTTAAATATCCTCATATGTCTTCATTTTAGGGGGCTATATGAGGACAACTGGTGACAGCTACCCAAATTTTACAATGAATTGTGCTGGTGTTATGGAGATGGGCGGTCAACTGACTGACTCACCAACCTTTCGTTCTTTAATACACAGTCATCAGTGTTACCTCCCCAACATGCTGTGAGGCACAGTTTCTATTACCGCTTTGCTCCTGGAACTTGAGTAAATATCTTAAAACAAAAAAGTCACAGTCCATTGACAATAACTAAGCAAAACTGAGAAAGGAAGAACAGGATAGCTCAAGGAGGCAGGAGCTAAATTACCTGTGGAGAGTATGACCAATAGTCATGGGCCACTGAGTATTACAGCCAAAATGCTGGTCAGGCAGCAGTCTACCCATCTCCATAATACCTCTGTACTATGGATCTGCCCATCTCTGCACCCTATTATGCACAATGAAGTGGGTATTGTGAAATATGCTTATGTGATTCATGTCAATGTGAAGTAATATTACATGATAAAATGTAACCCTCTTAAAAACATGGAATCTTTGACAGAATATGTACATAGCTTTTACTTTTTATCTGTATCAATTTTGTTATTGCTTTCACTGCCTGGTTTATTTTAGCAGCTGTATTGGTATCATATATAAAAATGTTTGTGGGTTATTACTTTATGTATCTTGCAGCTTTGTGGATTGTTACTTCCTGTATCTTGTTAGTGTCTCTAGGTTTTTCTTTTCAGTTCATGCAGGTGGGGGAGGGAAGTGCTGAGAACATAGCAGAGAATTCGAGAAGATTCTAGAAGGTGGAAAAAAACCCACACTAAAGAAAGAAACGCCTTTTTATGAATATGTATAGGCACAAAGAAATACAAACAGGACACAGGAATTGGGGGTGTGTGTGTCGGTGGAACGGAGACTCCCCACGCACTCAGTGCTGTTTGCTTGCCTTTATTTGCTTCATAAATTGGACACTATTTAAAATCCTGTTTGGACATTTATAACAGGTATCAATGACTCAGTCACTTTTGCTTGTAACATACTTCAGCTAGCCTGGCTGAAGGTGTGATTTATTGTAGTTTTATTCATAACATTTTGCAAACTGTTCTTGTGTCTTTATTTTACTCTTCCATGAGCAGCTGTTAGTATCTTTCTTGTGCATACTTCAACTCTTCATTTCCTTCTCCTCTATCAGTGTGTTGTTTATGTGCCCTGATTGGAGTAATCAAAGGAATTTGGGACACAGACAGTTCATTCAGTTTGATTTTCTGCATAAAGGTAGGCTCTTTCTTTAAACCTTGGAGAAACATTATACACACTTCCTCAGATCTCCCTTTTCCCACAAAATGAAGAAGCCAGTTTTGCCCAGCTCAAGATGCTGTTTAATTGTAGCTGTGTATACACCAGCGGAAAATGCAAACATCTGCAGTGAATAGCTGTCACACTGTTCTCACAGGCACTGTCTAGTTTCATCCACCTGCTTCATCTACTTCAGAGCTCTGTGGATGAGGAACACCTTTGTAGGGTCTAGCTGCCATACATTAATGCAAACCATAAAAACACAGTATAATTTACAGCTAAATTTCTGAGGTATATAAACCTGTTCCAGTGGATTTCCTGATGCTGAAGCTAGTGTTTTAGCAGAGCTTTTGTTATAGCTGTGTAAAAGCGTCTGCAGTATGACAAAGACAGTTCTGAGACAGTTTCCCTGCCACACCCTTCTTTCAGAGTACAACTGCTTGAAAAGCACATGGTGGAAGGAAGGAATGTGTTGGTGATATCTGGTTACAAAACATAATGTTCACATTTAGGACATGCTTTTATGCACATCTAGTTTCATAATAGAGAGAGGCAAGCAAGCCTATCATATTTCATCAAACATCCATGCATGCCTTTATTTAAGTCACAAGTGGGCCAAGTTGAAACCATGAGCACCTTCCAAGGTCCTTTGTAAGTGGTAGCTTTTGGACCTGGCAAATATGCCTTCTGGGGTATATCATCTAGCTATTACTCTGTAGTTACTTCTTATGCACTTTCAGGACTCCTGTTACACTTTGGATTTCCTCTAAGCTGCACATAGTGAAACAATGCAGGAGAAGGAATGAATTCTGTGGGAAGGTCCCATGGGTCCCTAAATTTATGAAATTCAGGCTGGTGTGTGGGCTGGGCTGCCGACCTGGACCTGAATCAGGATTGAAATCTTGGCATTTAGCTACATCTCTAGGAGCTAGCAGCTAGGACTGACAGATTAAATTATTTGCTATTTTTCAGGCAACAGCTCACAGCCTCCAGTGTACATTCTCCTGTACAAGAGAGTTTTGTGAGGTTCTGTATCCATTTATTCTTGTTTACTTTCTGTCATCTAGTCTGTGCAAGAAACAGACAGCAGAGTGGGTCTATTTCTCATGGCTTTCTCTTACTCTGATCATGTATGCCAAAACAATACCTACTTCACAGGTACCTCCGCCCCTTCCCATCTGCAACATAAACATCTACCTGGGCTTCTCACTCCAGAGCAGAGCGCAATAGGGAAAAAGGGCACACAGAGGTATTGCTAGTCACCTTGCTTTTCTCCACGTTTCTGCCTCGAACACTGGCTAAAGCAACAGAGAAACAGGCTATGAGAGGGACAGAATTGCACTGGAGAGGAGGTATGTACAACCATATACAGGCAAAGCATATGGACAAGGTATTAGGCTTGGTGCCTTGCAAGAATGCAATAGCAAATTTCCTTCTTGGGTTGCAGCTAGCCTTACTGTGTTTCACTGGTGAACAAGGATATCCCTTTCCCTCCAAACCACATCATATGACTTGAGTTGCTGCTGAAGGACAGACATGGACCAACCCACTGGAGACCTGTATGGGGTCTGTGTCAGGCAGTGGAAGGCTTTCCCACACTAATGCCCCATGTCATCAGCTAGGGATTTGATCTAACAAGGGATTCTTTATGTTCTGTGTCAGGAAGTAATGTGGAAAAATACAATTAAAACAAATACTTCTCTGAGATACCTTGTGCAGCCTGGAGAGGATAACACTGCAATCTTTTTGGTGTTATTGTAATATATTGCCCATGAAGAATAACAAATATCAACTTCAAATTAACTGTGATACACCCACTGAAAGCTAAGTGGAGTGAGTGAGGAGAGATCAGAGATAAAACAGGCTTCTCCACAGATATTATTCTGAAAATTAAAGTGAGTGGATTGAAGATATACATCACAAAAATAATCTATTATGTTCAGTGTACCAGCGCAGAACTTTCACCCTTTTAAACTCTCATTAAAATGTAGCCATTTTTGTTTCAAAGGATTAACATATTAGCTCTAAAGACAGTAAAGAGAGAAGAAAAATGTGATTCATAGTGTGCTTAGAATTAGATATTGTTAATTGAAAATAACCCTAGGCACTTACACAGTGCTTTTCAGCTCAAAATCTTGAAACTAATTTGGTTTGGGATTTTTTGTTGATTTTGGTTTTGGGTTTTTTTGGTTTTGTTTGGGTTTTTTGTGGTTTGTTGTTTTGGTTTTTTTTTTGATAAAATTTATCATGTAAAGGGGTTGATGAAAGACTTGTGTGCAGCAAAAATCTCACCAAAAAATACTGTGGCAGCTCTTGTGCACTAAGGCAAACATTACCTTTGGACAGAAGGCTTTTGAAAATGTGGGCACTCAGTGTCACATAGAAACAAAATACATGTCTGTAAAAATAGCAGGAAGTTATTTATGATGGTTTGGCTGCAGCTGAATGGATATTTGTACATCAGCTAGCTAAAACTCTGGAAAAAAGAATGCACTGGTACAGTCTGACTTCCATCTCTGAACACAGGAAAGTAGTAATTGTGAAATGAGGACTTTGTAGCCATGTGCAAACTCCTATTCAAAATTTACACAGAGAAGAAATTACTAGTGGTGGTTGTTGGCCACAGTGGACTTTCTGATGCTCTGAATCCTCCAGTTTAGCAAGCTGGGACAGAGCATCATAAAGTCCACTGTGGTCAACTGTGGACAGGCTGTCTGACAACGGACATTTTGTGAGCAATCCAGAGACCTTGGTGTAAGGCAGCCTGCATGAGAACAGAAACGGAGTCGAGATAAACTGAAGGCCATGGATTAGGGAGTAAAAGAAACACCGGCTGTAAGAACTCAGAAATGAGCACAAGAGAAAAGAAGCTGGGAAGCTCTCGGGGTCTAGTTCCCAGGACAGTGTTATCCAATCCTAGCACTGTTAAGGGTTAAGGTGCCCATTCAACAATTGCCAAATCCATGTAGCTGTGCTAAGAATCTCTATATAAGGTTGACACTTTGTATAATAAATTGGCATTCACTTGGTCACATTGATCGTCTCAGCGTTGTCCGTGACTCTTGCATCAACAGTCAACAGCCACAGCAAGGTTCCACAAAGGACTTTCGTAAATGCTTAAAAATAGGCAGTCTATTAAGGGACTTGATGAATTAGGGTCAGCAGTGCTCAACTCACCTGTGTTGCAAACCGTATTTCTGTTTGGCATGTGGGGAAACAGCCACACACAGTGTAGTGGCTTGCCTAAGGTCACAAAACAATTTAGTTGAGTAAAATGAAAAAGCCTTGAGTCATGTCCTTTTCTCAACCCTCCCGGTGTCACATGAAGAAGGAGCACCATTCATGAGTTATGGTAATTTCTTAAAGCATCAAACAAAAGCCATTGAAATTAATAAAAGCAGAAACAGCTAATTCAGAGAGTGTTCTGTTTCCTTTGATCTCTGGAGTATTACAATGACATTTTGTAGTGGTACTGAGAGGATTTAGTTTACTTGCTTGTACAGTACTGGTATTAATGTGTTGGAGTGAAGATTTAGCTTTGTAAGCCACTTGTTTCTGAACTTATTGCGACCTGCTTTAAGTTTGCTGCTAAGTGGTTGGGTTTTAGAGTGGCTGGGACAGCGATGTAATGAAAGTCACACTTTGGTACATGGAGGAAAAATAAGTCATTTGTGTCAGTTCTGGGACAGAAAATTTTGCAATGCACCACTAAATGAAATAAATCATGCTGTAATAAAGATGAAGAGGGCACCATGCACTGAGAGGAAGGATCTGTTTGAAATGAAGAGAGCAAGATCACATTTCTCATGTGGCTAATTGATGCAGTAATTCCAGCAGGAAGTCTTGTTACTCACCTCCAAACCTCCTCTGGGAAGCAGAGGTGATAACATTTCTGATAAGCCATTTTCTGCAGGCTTCCATTCTTTGCTCAGGCAAGGGATGGCTTCTCATAGCTCTCCTAGCCCCTGATGACATTCTTGTACCATCACCTAGGGTCTGCCATCTACAGTTTCTGGAAACAGGAATAGCTTCCTTTCACACTGTGTCCAGGATGCAGATGATGAGATACAGAAAGATACAGATACAAGAATCAGTGAAGACATAAATCCAAAGAACTATATTCTGCACCCAGCTTTGACTCCAGCTTCTCCAAGGAAGAGCTAGCTATAAGCTGCATGTAAAAGGCCAGTGATATTAAAACACTTGGCTTTGAAGAGACCTGGTAATGAGAAATGTTGCACATCAGAAGCTATTACTGTTGTCATTTAACTGTGGGCAGTTTGCTGTCAGCCTCAAAGAGTCGTGGAGAAGGGTGGAGTGGAGAAGACTGGAGGAAAAACCATTAGGATGGGCAGAGAGGACACTACCTGGAGTGGGCTTATGATAGGGCTATGGACAAATCTTTCATACCAGAAATACAGGAAAGTCAGTGAAAAAGCTCTTACTGTTTTCATCAAGGTCAGGATTTCACAAAAGCCTGACCCTCATCTTTGTGTAGTCCAAAGTATAGGTCACAACCTCACAAGGGGAGCATCAACAAAGCATAGCACAGGAGTGATTTTTGCCTTTAAGCTCTTTGATTTATCACCATGGCATTTATGATATTCTTCTCTCGTATGTGTGGCCTCTATCCAAGTCTTTGCAGTGAGTTCCCTGCAGGGGCAGCAAATGTGGTGACAAGGGGCGTAGAAACATTCAGGTTTCACAGGAGCTCAGCATATTCTAGAAACATTGACTTTGCTTCCTGGACAAGATATAGGTAGACACAGAGCTGAGTTAGTCCTCAGGTAGGTTTCCAAGCACGTAATGGGAAAAACACTAACTGTGTTTCAATTAGCACTTTGCATGCCACGGATCTCAGACCCTAGAGTTCACTGCCTCCATGTGTTAATGGAGTGGAACCTACTTCTGTGTGCAATGCCTCTTCAATGTACACATTCCTGCCAATCCAGAGTGAAGAAACAGCAAAATCACTGAAACTGTTTGGTGTTTTGACTCCCTGTTATAAAAATCACAGACAGGGAGCATAAACATTTGCCCTCACTGTCTTCTGAAATTAAATAGATTTCCCACAGAAATGAAAGGAAATTTTGTCTGATTAAACCTCCAGAATTTACTGGCTTTACTTTGTTTGAGTAACCAAGGAGAATTTAAACTGACCATATTTTTTTCCTGTGGAAAAATCCCATGAACTGTAATAGAGGAGACCCTGAAAGGCTTTTATCTTAATTACTACAGAAAATTACAGAGAATTAGATCCTTTCTAATGGTTTTCTGAATCACCCTGTGGGATTTGATAGCAGGAATATAATTTGCTATTGAATTGTATAGACTAGTGGAAAAACAATGCCTATAGAAAAGTTTTCTCTGTCTATTAATGTCTATAAGTCTTCTCTATAAAAGCCTTTTATTTACAAATACTTCTGGGGGGCTGGCGGTGGGGGGGTGGAGGGTGTGTGTCTATTATGCTGTACACCTCTGTTTATAATGCACACTCATTAGAGTAAGAAAAGTAAAACTAGACAGCAGAGACCAGTGATCTGGTTTCTGGGAGAAAGGAGAGAGTGAGATCACAGGAGACCAGACTTACAAGCCCATGAAAATGCATCACATAGCAAGAAAGGCAGAGAAAAGTGAAGGTTTTGATCCTCCATGAAGTTACTTCTGGCAGACCCTTGTTCCCACCTAAATTCCACAGCTTCAGGGAGGTGCAAAGAGCTTTACTTTGGATGGTAGCTTCATAGACTAGCACTGTAAATTGATGAAGGAGTTTGATCATGCCCTGGAAGCTTGCATGTAAGAAACCATGACTGCATTTGTAATGCAGCAATAACAGATCAATTCCTTGTTTGCTTCCTTAAGCTAAGCAGCCTGGTCTTTCAACTGCAATTACATATGCCTTCTGAGCAGACTGTGCTGTACGCAGCCTATTTCTTTCTCCCCAAGTACCTGTCACACTAACAGAATAGGACTCCCCAAACCCTGCTCTGCACCCTCACTCTCCCATCTCACAGACCTCAACACTATCATATAAATATAAGGAGAACTGGGTCTTAGTTGTGCAGTCATTTGCTACAGATCCAGCATCACAGTTAACATGCTTAAGCTTCTGATGAATTCTTGCATACAGAGCATGTTGGGGTGCTGTTATGCACTTCATGTATTTAGGGGTGATATTAAGCTCCTCTTCCGAACTCCTGGTCAACAGGCCTTAAGTAACAGATGCAATATCTGCTTTGGTACTTTTCAAGTTCTGATGGGCATTTCTGTTCCTTTTTCTGCTTATGCTAACTGGTTTTGCTCTGTTATTATAGAACCTTGAAGAAAAAGACCTTGCTGACTGTAGTTGTACGCTTTTCAACAGATTTGTTATTCCACCACCTGATGTGGGCCATGCTGAACAGTGCCTGACACTAGCACTCTGACAGAGTTCCCCTGAGTTTAAGCAATACAGCTAAGGCTGCCAGATGCAAGTGTTTGCAAAGCTGAGAACAAGAGAAGTCATAGCAAATGTCTAGGCATCTATCCTCATTCACCTCCTGCAAATTCACAGCAGGGAGGATGGAGGAAAGATGACAGCAAAAGCCTTAGGATTAGCTTGTGTCTGCAAAAGAGCTGAGGAGGGAAGAGCAAACACAGTGACTTTATGTGACTTTCTTCTCAGGTGACAACATGCCATGCTTTCAGAACAGGTGTGCCACAGAGGGATTGTAGCACCAAAGGATATTGTGGCTTTTTTTGAGAAAAATTAAATTAGGAAAATATTACAAAGGTCCTTCTGTGGCAGGTATCCCAACATCACATACTCATGCATTGCAAGTTCACATGATAAAAGTGTTTGATAATCTCAGACTAAAGGATGCTTTTAATTTTCAAGGGACCCATTTCTATTTCAGGTATTTATATGCCAGCTGCTAGCAGAAAACACTTAACAGCCATTCCAGCAAACAGAAACCAGCATGTCCAATATGAAGGCAGAAAATAAATTATTTTACTTAATAAATTTGTAAGTTGAACCAAAGCTAGAAAAACACATTCATGCAGTTCTGGCCAAATCATAGAATCATAGAATAGTTAGCATTGGAAAGGACTTTAAGATCATCTAGTTCCAACCCCCTGCCATAAGCAGGGACACCTCACACTAAACCAGGGCACCCAAGGCTTAGTCCAACCTGGCCTTGAATATTACCAGGGATGGAGCACTCACAACCTCCATGGGCAACCCATTCCAGTGCCTCACCACCCTCACAGGAAAGAATTTCTTCCTTATAGCCAATCTAAACCTCTCCTGTTTAAGTGTGAACCCATTACCCCTTGTCCTGTCACTACAGTCCCTAATGAAGAGGCCCTCCCCAGCATCCCTATAGGTCCCCTTCAGATACTGGAAGGCTGCTATGAGGTCTCCATGCAGCCTTCTCTTCCCCAGGCTGAACAGCCCCAACTTTTCCCAGCCTGTCTTCATATGGGAGATGCTCCAGTCCCCCGATCATCCTCGTGGCTCACTAATATATTTCTTTTGTGAAAGGCACAATTCCCTTGATTTTCCACAATTTTCCTCTTATCCCCTTTCCCCCTTTCTTTTTTCTTCATTATTTTTCACTTGCAATTGTCTGTCTTGGCAGACAGACAAGTCCTGTGTTCAGGACACAAACTCCTACTCCATATTATAGACCACTAAAATGTTTCATCTGACACATTTGTAAGTCTGTCACAAGCACTACAGGAGATTTCTTTATTACAGATTGTTGCTACCTTTTGTGTATCCATCTCAGGTCTTCCCTTCCTCAGACATGAACCTACCTAGCAGCCAGAGCTGTGCCCTATGCTGCTTCCCAACAACACAAAACAACTCTTCAAACATCTGTCTGCAGACGTGTTGCAAACAGTAACACAAAAAATAACTATTCAAAAATCTGTCTGCAGAAAGGTTTCTTCAGTGGAGTAGGGCAGTTAAATACAGTACAGAGCTCAGGCTTCCTGGATTTCATTGTATGTTAATGTATTTTTATAAAAAGTCACTCAGAAAGCTTTTAGATCTTCATGCTAATGAAAGGGAAATTGATGCAGAAGTCAGTGGTTTGACGATAAGTTACAGATTAGGATATTCTAACAGCAAGCATAATATGGGGAAAGGCAGAGGAAAGGGACTACTGGCTTTCAACATATGACCAAGGGACTGTGTTTCTCTTTGTGTGGCTGATGACAGACAGAATTGTAGGTATTTCTTGCAAAACTCCTTTTCCCCACAGCTTTAGGACAACTTGTAAGAGGTGTGTTCTGCACAGGAAAGAATCTGGGATATGGAGCCTTTCTTATTTACAAACTTTGAAAAATATCCATTTTTCACAGCTACAATAACTACCTAATGGTCTGGAGAACTGAGTCACCGGTGAACTCAATGTGGTATTTTTAATAACAGGTGATGCTGGGACTGGTACATTATAGGCTTCAAAAAAGTAGCAGGTATGTCTAAATCACAAGGACCATTGCTATTTTCGAGTTTTCGTGAAAAGTGCCATGTTGAAATCTGCTCAAGAGCTGCAGAATACAATGTAGGGGTTAAACTGCTTCTGGTAGCCACTTTGAGAGCAGAGGGCTGGCATAGGAGAAATGGTGTAATTGGTTCTTCTCACCCTAGATCTATACATCACTGCAAGCACAGACCCACTGGTAACTTTTCTAAGCTCCTGGGTAGAAAGAAACTTGCTGAGTGAGGTGTCTGAGCATGCAGTGAACAGAAGTGCTAATGACCAGTTCTTCATTATGTTTATGTCCAGTTTCCCGTACAATTGGGCCCTGATTCTCATTTGTGGCTTTTTATATTACTGTAATACAAGTAATTAGCTACAAATGAACAACAGCAATGAGTGTAGTCAATACATAATGCATGTAAATGTGTAAGGGAGCATGTTTTGCTGTTTGTATTCTCCATTCTGCCCCACCAGGATTTGTTTATTATATATGGAAACAAACCCAAACACCAAAGCTTTATCCTTTCCCTGTGGGGGGAATTTGCACATTGATCAGCTATTTAATGTTCTGGCCATATCTCTGTACCAGCGTATTATCTCCAGTGCAGCACTGCAATGCTCAGCACACTGCTCAGATCTGAATCCAAATTTTACTACTTGAGATAATTCCAATTTAAAAATAAAACTAATGACAGAAAATTCATATAAGCCCAGGAAATGAGCAGCAGAAATACTTCCAAACACTGCTTACAGAGGTCCCAGGCCAACACATTTACAGACTATGAAGTTTATCAGATCAACTTCAAAGATGTCTGTATGCAATCTAATTACACTTAACAATAATGAGATAAACAGATGACCAGTATATTTTCACAAACAAACACACACACACACAAAACCCCAAAAGGCAAAAAGGCACAGAGACAAGAATAGTAAATGATCTGGCTGGGGTCTTTCACTAGTTAGTGCCTGAAACTGGCTGAGAATCAGGAGTCTGCTTCTTAGAACCTTACTTCAAAAGCCTTGCTGGATATACAAGCTAGATATATTTCTAGCTTGGGATATGCACTAAGCATCTGCTATTCTTTCAGAAAATGTTATAAACATCCTGAGTGTGGGTACTTTGAGGCTGGCTACGACAGATGAAATGCCATTGTTTCAAAAGATTTTAATGAGCACAGCTCCACTGCCATGTGGACGGCTCAGCTCAATGCTGTGTTCTGCTGACAGGATGTAGGAGATCACAACTCTTCACAGGGGGAGGCAGGTTTTTTAATCTAGAGAAAAAGTTTCAGTCTGTCAAGGAAGCAACACACCCCTTTTTAAAACTGTCTGAAGACTGTGGTATGCGCTAGGTACTATTGATCTGTCATAATCCTTTGCAGGTGGAAACTGTGGGGCAGGGCAGGCAGAGCTTCTCATGGTCTCTGGGAGACACCTGGGACACACTAGGTGTCTAGAAAGGCACAGAGTTGAGTATAATCCATGCTGGTTTGGCTGACAGATTTTGTAGCTGGTACCACTCATATCCTCATGTAGAGACAGCTGCAGGTAGTGAAATTAATGGGGTCCGTGGACAAGAATGGGACTGGCTTTTCTCTATAAATGGGGGAAGGCAAGGGGAAGCCCTAGGTACAGAGCAGAAGCTCAACGCCTTGCCAGTTCCAGATCTCCAGTCTGGAAATGGTTTGGTGGGGCTGTGTGACTTTATATTCACTACAGTTTCTTCAAGTCCTGCCACTTCGAAGCATGCGACTTGAATAGAGAGCCAGTGGAGATCATGAGTCCAAACTTCATTTGAAAGACTCTTTTTGCTCTGAGTCTGCACTAAACATGGCCTTTTTTGATCCCAGCCTTGTGGAGCCCGAAGACAGCTGCCTGTAGCTGCTGTTTTGTAGACATTTTTGGGATGCATGAAATAGGGGCAAAGATTCTGGCATCAGAATGAGGAGAAGTCCTGAAGCAGCTAAACACAAGGAGTGCTTTGGCAACATTATGGAATGCTGTGACATTCCAGATGTTCCCAGGAGTTCCAAAAACTTCACTTCAGAGCCAGTCTAGGGACTGCTAGTGGAGGGGAAGACCTGAAGTGTAGTGAAGGAGCTGAAGTACGTAAGGATATCACTGGGGCAGCTTAATGAAAGTGGAGTTCCTGGTAAACATGAAACTAGGTTTGGTGCTACTCTGTGCTCCTTCCTCCTGGGAAGATCAGGGAATTAAGGCTACACAGAGAAAGTGTGCAGGGAGAAGAAAAGGGAAAGGAGGAAAACCTTGGCAGGGATTCAGGTATCAGTGGGAAGAGCAGAGCTGGATGCAGAGCCAGTGCAGGAGAGGGTGAAGGATGGCACAGCAGGATCCTTGGTCTGCTGCCGAGACTCCTTCCATTTGTGTGGCTTACTTCCCTGCTCTGCTTTACTATCTGCACAGACAGCCTGCTCTATAGGCCAGGACTGGGCTTCTATAACACAAGGCATGAAGGACCCTTGAACAGCTTTGAAGGTACTGCAATAATATGAAGCAGAATTTGCAGCCACCAGATTGGAAAAAATGAGCAGTTCCAGACAGTAATTTTGTGCCTGGTGAAGCCCCTTGCCACACAAAGCTTTGAGCTACAGCTGCTTCACAGCCAAGTACAGAAGAGGAAGATGTTTCTTGAGTCTACTTTTAGCCTCAGAAAATCTGGGTACAATTTCAATGAAATGAGGGATGAAACTAGCTCACTCTGCATCATACTCTAATTACCAGCTGCAGTGAAATATCCTAAGATGATGTATCTGAGGCTCCATCTTATTTCTGGATCTTGTTCCAATTTTTAATTAATTCCCCCTACCAGTCTGCATCATCTAAATGAGATGCACTGAGCGTCAAGCCCTGGATTGCCTGGTCTTCCTTCCTTGGTATCCCTGGCCAATTGCTCCTCATAAATACTGCAGAACTGTTTTGCCAGTCCTGGGATGGTGGTGTTAATACTCGCTTGCTATCCATATTTTTTTGAAACAGCCTATTCAAGTGTGAAAAGCATTCTGAGGTCTTAGGTCATGCTACAGAAGTGAGAACAGTTATTTCTTCTCTTTCACTTCATTTCTCTGTGGCCTGTTCTATTTCTAAATGCTGGAAGTGGTGCTGCGCAGAAAAGAGGATACCTGTTCTGCAGGAGAAAAAGAGGAAGATGCTTTGAAGGAAAGAGAAAACACATGGGAGAAAGGAAGATGGCATGTGAGAGGGAGAGCACACATTCTAGTGCAGGTAAGAAACAGTTTAGGAGTCAAGGTGCTCAAACCCCATCCCAAATAAGGTGAATGTTCCCATCAGTAAGTCCTGGGCCCAGTATGGCAGAGGCCACAGACTCCTTCTAGTCCCCAGATAATGTTTACAGGAGGAGCTTTGAGGATGCTGCAATGTTTCCACAGAGTTACACTTCAGAAAGAAGAAAGATTTGGTAGCAAAACTCCTGGCCAACCATACTTTCAATCTCATTCTCATTTATTTGCTTGAGTAATCCCCAGTGCTTGATTGACATAAGACTTGAATTAACTCTGTATTTATTCAGAGATCTTAAATTGCACTGATGTGATGAGGTAAAATTGCAAGCTGCTGCAATTTCAAGGGCAAGTGGATGCAATTTCAAGCATATGACAGGGCGGCAGATCCCACTTGCCACTGAGGGTCCCAAGCCCATTCAAAGATTTTCAGAGAAGGTGTTAAAAAGGCTCCTTTTTTTTTTGCAAGTACAACTGCTTTTCATGAAGGAGAATTTCTCTTAGCACTGGTGTGAGGCAGAGGTGCAGTACATGTCCAAGACTCCTGAAGAAAATGGAAACTGTTTGCTTGATGTTGCTCTTGGTGAACAGTGTTGATCTGAATTCAGAAACTAAATGAAGCACTTCCTTGGTTCTGAGCAATTTCTCAATAATGCATGGTGTTAGGAGTAAAACAAACTCCAGATGAGCAAGAAGCTTGGAGTGGTTAACCCCCTGCTCTAATAGAAACTTTCTGCAAATATGAAGGTGACTATAACTTCAGGCAGAAGTGCCATTAAAAAAAAGACAATTTGAAATCTCCATTGTTTCTGACATTAGCTGTTTCTGAAGCTCTGTATGCTTCCAATAGGTGTTTAGTGACTTCAGGCAAAGCTAACTATGAAGCTGTTACTGGATGGATTTTAAACATTTTAAATGAAGAGGTGGAAAAACAATAACATAAGTCTGTGATTGATGTACATAGAGAGTCAGTGTGACCTTTTGAAGACTCACCTAAAGACAGAATCTGAGACTAGATGCTCATGAAGAAACCACTGGAAGTCCCAGTATTGAAATATAATGCAGCAAATAAGATATAGTTAGGAACTATACGTCTGTGAACATCCGCTTGAAAAAGATCAGGTGAGAGGATTGGGGATTTAAAGTGTAGCTGGTATGAAAAGGTCCAGCTACCACTTTGCCAGGTGGTGCCAGTGGTGCATACATCATAGCTGCTAGCAGTTGGCATCATGTGGAAGTGAAACAGATACCCACGCAACTAGAAATGGTTATGGCAGGCACAGAGAGGACTTACGGTTGTTCAGAGATGGACAGGACAAAACAGGTGGTCTTGAGGAGGTCTGGGGTTCAGGAGCTACTGTAACTTCTGCGGAGAGGTGTTAGCACAAGAGGGAGCTGTCCTCCTGTATGAGACTGTCACCCCAGACAGAAACACACTGCAGAGAAATAACGGCTCTCAAATCTTGACAGAGCAAGAGGTCATGAGTGCTCAGACGGGCAGCGACTGCAGCAGACTAGCACGGGAGACTATGGGCTGAGACAGCTAGCAGATATAATTCTGCAGGGCAAGCCACCAACACTGCACACTGCTAATTGCTCTTCTGCAAGTCAGATCCTACATTATGTCAATGCTATCAGTTAATTGTTTTTATTTGTAGGCTTCACTGGGGAGGGAGATGAAGGAAAGGTGCTTGGTCAAAGTCAAACATAGTATCAAACTAAGTAGTCAAACAAAGTCAAACATAGTCAGAGGTTTATGTGACGAAGCAGCTGACCACCAAGGCTTAGATGGAGAATGAAGTCCACTCATGTAAGTCAGCTGTGGGCAGTGACTCAACACAATAGGGCCTGTGTACCCAGCAGAGGGCATGTGCATGCACACACCAGCACTTCTACCTTTACCTTCGGGACATCATTTCTTAGATAATGAGCGTATCAGTGCTCTCAAAAGCTATGTAAGTACTTTGAGGACAAAGCCAGAGGCATCAGCTGTTCTCTGTTGAACAGGCTGTGGTTTCTGTTCCAGAGTCCAAATTCAGATAAGGTCCTACTGCAGAAGGTGCTGAACTCCCATTTCTCATCAAGATTAGTGGTCCAGAGGAACCAAGCTACATCCCTGAGCTTAGGTCTAAACACTAGCATCTGTGTTTACTATGTATTGGAGAAGCCAGCCTGCAAGCTCTTCACACTGAGCTTAGTTGTTTCACCTTCCTATTTTTTCTCTAAATGCCTCATACCTAATTTTGGTAGACACATTTTACTGTAGTGTGGGACTGAGCTGAAAGCTTTGTTTTCTCACAAGAATCTTGTGAGGATAATTCATAACCCAGCAGTTTGTATCCATGCCATAGCATCTGAAATGCACTGTAGAAGGCTAACACAATGTACCTGTACACTCCCTCGGCAGAAAGAGGTTCTGATTTTCCCGTGGATGTACTTAGGTATATAACAAATTATGCTATATATGTTCAATGATGGGACAAGGCACAGAAAATCAGGCTAAGGGGAGAAAATCACTCCAGACTGAAAAGTTGGAAGGCATTAAAAATACATACAGAAAAGCATGTAGTCTTGACGATGGGGGAATGGATGGAGATAAGAGGTCTGGGCTCCTTGCCACAGGCTGCTTAGCCTCAGGCAAGTCTTCTGAGATCCCATCTCCTCTCCTACCCTTTGTCTGTGTAGACCTCAGGAGCTCCTAGGCAGGGTTGCTCTCAGATGCAGCAGTGAGAATGCTTCATCTTGGTCATTGCTTTTGAGACATATGATAAAATTACTTTGTGTACGTGTATATATGTATATATATATGTAGAAATCTCAGGTTGCCTTTTGGGGCAAATAAGGAATAAACACAGAATGCCTGGGGAACATGTGGGAGGAGCAGAGTTCCCAGCCGTTATTAATCCACTTTCAGGACACGGCTTTTGCTGAAGTTTAAAAATAAATACATAAATAAATAAATAAATAAGGAAGAAAAAGAAAAGGGTGAATTGTACGCCGAGCCAGAGGTCTGCCTCCAGCCTTAGCGCCCTCCCGCCCGCCGTGACGCCGCCAGCGAGCCCCCCCGCGCCCCCGGCCGCAGCTGCAGGCGGCCCCGCTCCGCTCCGCGCCGCTCCGGCCCGGCCCCCAGCGCGGCGGCGGCGGGCGGGGGCGCAGCCAGCGCTGCCGCTTGTTGATCGCGGCGCCCAGCGCCGCTCCGTGCCTCCCGGGCCCCACTCGGCCGCGCAGGCAGCTCCCTCGCCCCGGGTGGCTGCTGGGCTGCGGCGCCCTTGCATTCTGCCATTCCTACCTTGCAAACCGCAGCCCCCTCGTTGGGTTTGTTTGGTTTGGGTTTTTTTTCCCCTCTCTCTTCCTTTCTTCACCCCCCCCCCCTTTTTTTTCTTTT
>NDXB01002164.1:0-25982 GCA_002631895.1 Agapornis roseicollis | reverse complement strand
TCTCTCCAATTTAGAGACAAGGATGTTGTGTGGGACAGTGTTGAACACTTTGCACAAGTCCAGTCTTCCTCTAATTAGACTGTCCCAAACCTCCAGCTTCAACATTTTTCCCTCTGAGATGCATACTTTGGTTTCTCATGCCTGTGTTATTTTATGGTCTCTGTCCTTCCCCCTAAGCTTTGGTCTTTTTCAAATCACGTAGAAGAGGCATCATCTATAGTAGAAAAATTTTTAGGTGTCTAATTTATTCCAAAACATTACTATCCAAATGGATGGCAATAGTTAAATCAGTAGGAGATCCATTGACCTAAAAAGAGTTACGAGTCTTATACCAGTTGAAACACAGTCCTATGTTTTAAGACAGCATCAAATAAAATTTCCAAATCAACATGGCATTTAACATTTCCTACCTCAGTTCAATTATTTGACCTACTCTGTTGTGGCTTGAAGGGTTGCACAAGTTCAGCATTTATTGTGATTTTAATGTAGCAATGCCCAAAGGCCTCTACTAGAATCAAGATCCTGTTCTTTTTAGTGCTTTTAAATGTATAAGAAAAGGAAATGGGTCGGGAAAAGCTTACAATCAAATAAGTAAGGAACACCACCAGGCTTATTCTAATGAGGGAATTGGGAAGCGTACCAACAGTTCATGTTAGGATTGAAACACCATTCCAGTTGGTAAAATGGAAATGAGTAGGAAAATCTGCCAGCTTTTTTAAGCAGAACTTTACACCCTAACTACATTTATTGAGTAGAAAACTCCTATGTAAAAAAGATAAATTAAAATCTTCCCTCTCTCCAGAATTGCCTTTTCAGTTTCTTATGAAGAATGCCATAGCAAAATGATTGTATCTACAAATGAAATCTTACTGGTGCAAAATACAAGGACCTTTTAAAAGGCAAATATTTAGATGGAAAAGAGGCACAGAGGTGAAGGAACATTGCCTAAGCTCTGTCAGCTGCCCCAGCATGGCCAAGGCACCCACTGACCTGCAGTACCACAACAACAAGATCAGGTTCTCCCTCTTTTTAAAGATACAGGCTACAAGGTGCAGACAGTATCAAGAAAATTTTCCCCAGAAAAGCAACTCTTTTTCAGGCACTTTTCCCTGAATGACAACAGCATGAACTACCTCTGTAGCTCACCCTTATCAGGCAATAAAGCAAGCAGCTGTTTTTTGCATACTTGATTTTGCATGTCACTGTAGCTTGATTTATATACAGAGAAAACAAGAAGACCATTAAGGATAAAAATAATTGAACACAAGGGCAACGAGGAGGAATGATGTAAAATCACCTGATAAGGGTGATTTTTCTCTCCTTACAACTCTTACCTCTTGCATGAGATTTATGAGCTTGAGGAAATCATAAAACTAAGAGTACAAACAGACAGGCTATTGAAAAAAAGAAAAAGAAGGAAGGATCTTTATTTTAGCCTTTGCACCTAAAGGGTACAGAAACAGTGATGCCATGTGTTATTTTTCATTTCAAAGAGATCTGCATTATTGCCTAATTCATCCTTATTGCCACCCTTGGAGAAGATAATAATGTTGTAATGTGGTTACAACAAAGGCTTTGGACAATTGGTTCCAACAGTTTCTCCATAACAGTAGATAAACCTCTATCTACTTATCGCTTATAACAATATAAAATCACTCTACCTATGATGCAATATATTATACACGAGTGTTTGATAGGTTTGGGGACTGACTGCTTAATTATCCACCTGCTTATGGGTGCACAACTTGTCTCTAAATCAATATCTGTTCATCAGGTAATTTAAGTATCTGCCTAGCTTCAAGTTCTACACTTTGTCATGGTTTAACTCCAGGTTTTGATTCTAACTAGGGACCTGATTCCAACTGGGACCTCTTGAAAGCATTTTTCCATGTTGTCTGGAGGCTAGGGAGAATTCAGCAGAGGAATGAGAAAAATTGCAGGGCAGTATTTAATAGCAGATGAACACTGCTGCCTGACTCTGTTGCAGGGATAGAGATGGGTCCTGGGACAAGACATGGAGGGGTAACGTTCACCTCTCTTAACCACAGATGATTACAGTGTAGACATGTACACCTCATCTATCCTTCAGTGTCTTTCTGTAGCCAGTGGAGAAACAGACTTCCGTAAGCACAACAGAAATCAATCTTATCCTAAGACAGATGGTAGGACAGGACAAATGAATCATGAACTTGAGGCACCTCTTTCCACTTCTTATGAAGGAAGTTATCCCAAAGGCAAGCACCTTCACTGCAGTTGTCTAAAGTTAGGTGAGATTAGATGCCGTTCTCCCCAGGAAGAAACTTGTTCACAGAGGCCTGAAATCACATTTGTATTTTCCTTGAAACAGTTTCTTCTGCCTTTAGTCATCCATTCTACACAGGATCCATCCTCCTGATTCAGTCAAACAGCACACCTTTCTTCTGAGATATGATTCATTTCCCAGGTGAAGCAAAACTTGATCTAGAAGTGAACAGAAACTAGATCCCAGCCTTTGTGGGTATTAGTGCTATATTTTAAATACATGTTTCTCAACCTGGAAGCTAAAACTCCAGGTGTTCAAAGACCTTCCTGATTGTATGCTGGGCATCCGTCTCCAGAGATGCCAGTGAGATTGCACACAGTCCCTGATGCCAGAGTATGTGAGTATTGTGGGTATGAATCATGTCAGACTGGGACTTAGATACTCAATCCCACAAGGTTTTGGGCATTCTGGTCCTAGCCTATCAACCAGAAGGATTAGTCATGGCATCTACTCTTTTCACTGAAGTAATAAAGATCAAAAAAACCTGTGATTTAAGGTACAGTATGATTTTCTGTGTAGTCACACTACACAGCTTAGAGCTCATCATTTATATGACAAGATTTTCCTTCTGTAGAATTAAAACTGAACAGTATGAAACTCAGGTGAATAAATGAGATGAGCTGCAAGCAAAATGGGCCAGTACAACAATGTTTATTTCCCAGAAGTACTCAACAAGGGAATTGCATCAGGAGTGGTATTCTTCCTGTGTTCAACAAAATTACTATTTTATTCAGTACTCTGATGAGTATTCTGTGCCATAGCTAAACCAAGTTTGTTAAAGTGAAAGCACATATTTTACAGACAACTTATTTGTTTTCTTGCCGTGGCAGGTATATCAGTTTGCATCCTGCCAATTTTAACGTAAGTGAGCAGCTTCATCATGTGCAAAGTACATGATAACACACAGGTGCACAACTATGTGGATGCTGCTTGTGTTTTAGAAAACAGGAAGGTCAAATGCGGTCATGGGAATTTCCTTTAAATCTTTAAAACTATATCAGGCATCAGCCATATGCAGTCTTCTGCAACAATTTTATGCTATATCAGATTCTCTGCCATGTCTAAAAAAGCCCACGGAGAACAGGAAACATCATGTTCTTCTTGTGCTGAGTGTGATGTTACTAACAATTTGCTGAATTAAGGCTGATTTGTCAGTTGTGTCTAATTTGAACAGCTCTTCCCTTGTTCTAAATCAAGGGTTGGCACTTCCTGCAAACTGTAAGTATCCTCAGTTCCCCTTTGTATCCTTACAGCTATCAAGAGTGGGATTCACCAGACCTTACACCATCTGTCAACATACATTTACAACTGAGATAAGCTAAGCTAAGCTACATCCTCTCTTGGAAATAAATCAATAGTTTTAGGGAATAAGTAATCAATTTTGTATATATGAAAGGAAAACGCTTCTTTGATTTTAAAGAGAAGTTAAGGTTACTAACTCAGAGATACCTGTTCAGAGTAGCTCTTTCCTAACGTCATTTATGAACTACCTCTATCACTTTCTCACATCCCAGCACAAGTTGAGATCAATTCCCTGGAAGACAGAGTTTACCTTCCTAGAAACAAACATAGAGTGATGTAGATTGAAAGATGACAAGCATCCGATCTATATGACTAGTGGCAAGCAAGGCTGTATTCAGCCAAGGTAGCTAAAAATAGGCTAAAAAAGAAGGTCAGAAAAGTCTTTCATTTTACTGCCTACTATTTCTTCCTCTGTTATTTTTAAGATCCCTCACCCAGACTTTCAGGCTCTGCTTCTTTACCTTATGAGAAAGATGAAGGTTACATAAGGTTCAAACGTGCATTTGCCAAATAAACCTCGGCCTCAGCAAGAAATGACAGTCAGCAAATTGCATTGAGCTTGCAGAGCACAGAAATGTTTGGGTGGAACCAGAGATCAGAGGGAACACAGGGCAGTGATGGTGTCTCTGCCTTCATTGCTAAGATCAAGGCAAAATTATCTCCCCATGTGCATAGCTAACCTGCATTTAACAACCATGCTCCTGAATGACATTTCCAAACTAAGTGTTCTTCGAGGCTTTTGTCTGTAGTCATTCAGTTTATAACCTCCCCTTTTCAACAAGGAGAATCTGAGAAATTCTATGCATAAGAACATTCCAGAAGAAACACCCAAAGGCAACAAAGGGTTTACAGCAGGATCCCAGTGTTGGTAGTGGAACTAATGAAAAAAATAGATTCTTTATATAAATATCCAATGATGCAATATCATGGTTTAAACCATCCCACTAGGTAGAGTACCATTCAGAATCAATGCCAAAGGCAATAAGGCCAAACTTACTGTAAACATATTTTACAGAAAGAGAAAGAAGAGGTAAGTCTTGGAAACAGTTAACCAAACAGCCCAGCTGCTGTGTGATGGAGACGGACCTGAAGATACTTGCATCTCAAGCCAAGGGGAGATCTGACAGGTAATGAGAAAAATAAGAACTCTTAGGCAACAAAAGAGCCACTGCATATTGAATATTTCATTTAAAATATCTTCCAGCACTGACTTCTTTCCCTTTTCAATGAAGAAACCCAAGGGTACATAAGTAGAACACTGGCCCCAAAGAGCTAGCTGCTGTGCAAAACAATTCCATTTCCCCTTCCCAAAGATATGGATGCATTTCCCACGTGCATTTGAATTAGTTTCCCTGGGTATTCACAGATGAAACACCAGGCACAGCATCTATTTCTGCAGTTGCTTTTTCCTAAGGTCATTCTTTAAAAGCCATCTTTCTTTTCTCCACATCTATCACTGCCTGCAGGGAATCTGAGAGCAAGGCATGTACATCTGTATATACTGTAAGTGTGGCTAGTCCTTTTGCTGCAGCAAGTGAGCAATAAGAAAAAGAAAAGAAATAAATAAAAATAACCTGAAAAAACATCCTATTTATCAAGCCAGAAATGACTTTCAGACAGGGACAAACACACTTCTTGTTTGCACAAATCTGTACCTTAAGGAGTCTTGCCAGTGTATTGTGGTTTTATTCCAGACATACATCACTGTGAAATGAGAGTGAATTCTGATGCCCAAAAAAAGTTGAACAGAAGTGAAACAAGCCTGAGACACATGGAATGTCCTGAATTGGCAGAGTACTGCACTTCAGAGGCATTGTACCAAAGCATACCAATAATAATCAGCCTTCAGCAGGGAATATTCATCAGCTTAAAGCTTTTAAGGTCTGGAACTGGATGGCTCACTGGTGTACAATGCCACAGCTCCATTTAGTTCAGTGAAAGTGCACTGACTTGTACCACCTTGCAGGTCTAACTTCTTCTTTTAGTGCTGATTCTTAAGTCAAGTTAGTTAAATTAGCCAAATTACTAAGGGTAAACAAGTTCCATATTTATCACCGTTTTCTGGATATGGTTTTCAATAGCTTTATCAAATCTAGCAGTTCAGTTAGCAAGAATCAGTGTGCCACACTCCTCAGAACTAGCTTGCCCTAGCATTGCTGTAATTTCCATTACCTGTTAGCATGAAGCCCTGGATGTGAAGATGTGGCACTTCATCATATCCCAGAGGAGGCAAACATAGGTACCAGCACTCAACCTCCAAGCCACTGTCTGCCGTGGTCTTTGGACACAGATAACATAGCATCCTACACAGCTCAGACACCACAGTACATTAAACTACGCTGAATCCTGACGTTACAGGACAAAGTGTCCCTTTCTACATACCACTGTGACTAAACAGAATACAGTGAAAGAAGTAGGCACCCTCAGACAAGCATCTTTGCTCTCTCAGTTTAGCTCAGTCCACAGCCTTTGCAAGTACAAAAGATACCTGAACATTAACAATAGTCAGGAGAAAGTAAAGATCTCAAGATATTCCTAAGTATACATTAAAGCAGACATTACTGCTACAGGATTACTTAAGGAACAAATCCCTGCTCCACACTGAATTCTTTCCAAAGAGCAACTTGTAAGCTACTAGAAGCCAGTGAAGCTTTTGAATGAAGCCTACAAATAGTTTTCTGAGTTGTGCTTATCACCGAGAGAATTGAATGACTGATGATGGGTGTACAGGTAACTCATTCACGGTTGTATCAGGACTCAGTGGAGACACCAGAGGATGGTTAAGGGTATCTAGGGTGAGTACACTGAGCTGCCAAGGGCGAACCATTGCTGGGACTGTCACCTTCAGGACACCACTTGTTCATATGACCAGATGTAAAAGTACAGCTTTCAAGACTAATTTTGAGGCATGGCTCTCAGGTTGCCGTTTCACCTGTGAAGTGGCTCTGCATGAACACAGCTTTGGAAGCCCCTACCCTGGAATTACTTCCACTAGGAAAATGTGTTAGAGTAGTTATCCAGAGTCCACTGGAGTCACACAGGTTCTGCTTTGACATCAGCAGCCTGGTATTCTCATCATAAGAGAAAATGTCAGGCAGGCTAAGGCAGCCTAGTGACAGAATCACTGATGCTGACTCAAGAGCAACCTTGGGATTCCAGTTTCTGAGTCAGTGGTGACTGAACACATTGCACTGATAATGGGCTTTTTATCTGAGGATGAGCTGCCATCCTATTGCAGCAGCCCAGTGACTCATCCTGAGAGTATCTGCACTACCATTTGTCTAGCAGGGAATGCTGACAGTAGGAGGAAAATGGCCTTGTTCCAAAGGAGTGAAATAATGGTGTCATAGTAATAATAATTTACTTCTGCAAAGTACCTCTTGTTGTGAAGAATCACTCAACAGATTATATATGTGTATACATAGGGATCAATCAGTTCCCTCTGCAGGGGCTGTGGCAACCACTCTGCATCAGCAATGCTGCACAAAAGTGTTTAAGTGAAGACCAGCTTCTCCAAACGAGCACACAGAAAAGGATGTCATGGAGGGAAAACCACCCAAGACATATATATGAATATTTGTCTCTTCAAACAGGAGGCTGTCTTATCTTCTGCTTTCTTAATGCCAGGGCAGTGCTGGGGCAAGGTTTTGTGTGAGCTTTAAAAAACACCGAGGACAAGAGAAACACCCAAGTGTTCTGGTTTAGGACTTCCCCCCACTGCTCTGTGCTGGGTTTCACACAGCCTCAGTAGTGTATCGGCAGCTCATTGAGATGGGGCAGCTCCTCTGAACTTTGTGATTTTGTCCCAAGTTTGGCCAGCTGAGGATGTCATCTCTCAGCTCCCACCCACCACCAAGCGAGGAGCCCAGGAAGGTGAGAACCTCCTCACCCCAGCCACCCACTGTACACCTTCTGCCCTGACAAGTGCAGCAAGCAGTGCTCTTCAGCTGCGGCTGCTCCTATGGGGACCTCCTGCACCCCCCCATGAGGTGCCCAGGCTCCTGCACCTTTGCTAAATCATACTTAAGTTTTAGGGCTGCTGTGAAAAAGGGTGAGCCCACCTTCCTTCCCACCTCATCAAACACCCCTCACCTTCTGCTGCTCTGTCATTAGTCATCATCATCTGGCTATGAGGTGATCAAAGGAATGGGCAGATCCAACTCAGCATAAACAAAATGAAATGAAATGAAATAAAATAAAATAAAATAAAATAAATAAAATAGTTGTCAACTCTGTTAATCNGGTGCCCAGGCTCCTGCACCTTTGCTAAATCATACTTAAGTTTTAGGGCTCTGTGAAAAAGGGTGAGCCCACCTTCCTTCCCACCTCATCAAACACCCCTCACCTTCTGCTGCTCTGTCATTAGTCATCATCATCTGGCTATGAGGTGATCAAAGGAATGGGCAGATCCAACTCAGCATAAACAAAATGAAATGAAATGAAATAAAATAAAATAAAATAAAATAAATAAAATAGTTGTCAACTCTGTTAATCCCCTGACCCAACTCAGGACAGGAGAACTTATGCTGACACAGCAGGGCCTCTGGAACCTGCCCTTGCCCACACCCTCTGCTTTGCAGCAGATGAGTGAATCCACAGCCCTTGGTCCAATTTTTACTCACACCTGAGGCACCTGTGAGGATACCAGAAGTGGGTGCAAATCACAGCTAGATAGTGTCAGAGTGTCTCAAAGGAGGTTATTGTCTCTTCACAATAATCCTATAGGAAGGCACAGTAAGTTTCAAATAAATATGCTTGTTAGCTGTGTGCAAGGTGTTATGGGAGCGCTCTGCAGTGCTAGCAGTGTTTTGAACCACAGCAGGACTAGGAAACAAGTTACATACAATCTTAAAGAAAGTTGGCCTATTCCAGCCCATTACAAGTAGGCTTTAGTATAAGAATTACCGCAGTTAATGTAGGTAAGCAACCCATAACAAAGGGAAAAGTCAGCAGGTTTTCCAAGAGAATGCCAACCAAGCAAACAATAGATATACCCAGCTTAGGTATTCAAAGACAACCAACAGTGACCTAATTGTACTCCCATTAGTCTATGAGGGGGTTGCTATTGATTTCCTATATAGCTACCATTTGCATAGGTTGGAATTTAACAGCAGTGAAAAGACTTCTCCTCCACCTTCAGTTTTACATACTGCTTCTTCCTGTTCATAACTGCAGAGTCCTTTTTTCATGTCAGCTCCAGAACTTTTTATAGAGAAAAGTCATAAATATTCAACCCTATTGAATTTTCTCTTGCTGCAGTTTGGAAGCTGGAAGCGAGGCAGGAAAACCAGTATCATAGATTCAGAAAAAAACAAACCAGCCAACAGTGCAGAGTCCCTCTGCAGCAAAACAAATCCACTGTCTGATACGTGGTTTTATTCAGAGTGTTGCAAGGCATTTTAATCTGGGAAGATAGGAGGTGGATTCAAAGAGTGTCTAACTTGTTGGGCAGAAATAGAAGGTAAGAGCCTGTGATGCTATTGTAGTTCAGGAACCCTTGAGATCAAAACCCTATCAGATTACTGCTTTAATTTAATTAAGTTCTCAGATATACAGACACTCGCATTTATGTATATGGCACATAATATACATAAATATACAAACTTCCCATGAAAGCATATTAGATACTCGGATTGCGCTGATGGCTAAACACTGTCAGCAATGGCATTTCTTAATTTGTTCCCTGCTGTGCTGGGTGTCACATGCACAGTTCCCCCTGTATAACGTGGGGCAAGGACAAGACACCTTAGAAGTACAAGATGAGCAAATAAACAACATGTGGGTATTGCATTTTGCCACCCCTCTGCTGGCACAGTACATCTCACCACCTGCCCAGTGAATATTTTTCATACGTTGTTATTTAGAATATGTCAACAAATACAAGTTTATATATAAATATTAGTTATGCCAATGTAAAGGAAACCAGGATGATATTAACAATCCTCTCTGCTCTCCACTTTGATTTTGTTTTCAATTGGTTCATTGAGTTGGCCTCACTGTGAGTTGCAGGGTGGCTCAGGTTTAAAAGCACACATGATGGATTTCTCAAGCTGAACTACCCAGCAGCCTTTGTAGTGAAGGTCACATCTTAAACCATTCCCTTGCTTGTAATCGTGTCAGAATCAATAAGCATTTCTGTCTAAATACCAAATGTAGCAGGGCTGGTGGTTTAGATTAAGGAGAAAGGAACACAGGTCAGGCAAAGAGACCCCCTCCACTGGTTTTCTCTGTCACAATGTCTTTGATCAATACAACTAGCATCTCTCACCACCTGTCCCATGATTTGACAACAGCCTACCTACCTCTGGAGAATAGCCTGCCTGGAGTCTCTTCTAAAAGGTATGGTGACTCTCTCAGTCAGAGAGAGTCTTGAAACTCTTGAAAGTCAGAACCTTGAAATGCGATCTGTTCTGGTCTTCCTTCAAGGTGAGACCTCATCTTTCCAGCCATGAATTTGCAAAGCTAACAAAACAACTCAGACATGTTCATGAGGGTGTTTCCAGTGTCACCAGCACAGATCATAAATTTTGCCACTTCTGCCAAAAACGGCAGATAAGCTCGAAGCTAAATTGCAAGCTCAGCTTAGTCAGCTCAAGGCTGAGCCCAAATGCTTCTGACACCCCCATGCATATGTTGGAGTACTTGTAGTTAGCCTCTGGCTTTCAGAATTGGCATGTAAGTAGATAGAGTTTGTGCTCCTCTGTGTCTCAAATAAATTTTATCGAGTGGAAAATAACGTATGTAAATTATTAGTCCCAAGATTTGGGTAATTAGAGGGTTAGTCAGTTTATATCAGCAACTGCAACAACAAACAGAATGCTGCAGTATATGCATCTTCCTGGACCAATCGGCACCTAACGACTGTGAAATTCAAGGTATGCTGATGACAAGCTAGCCCTCCTGAGTGACAGCTAGAGCTTGTGAACTGCCTTCTGTGGCATTTCTGCTAATGCTAGGTGCAGGTTGCTTGAAATCTCACCTGTGTGGGAAATGGGGGAAACGAGGGACTCATGACTGACTGAGCATTCACAGACTCAATTTTGTCTGAAGCAACAGCTGGTTTTAAGTGGTTTCAAACCATCCCCTCAGAGCTGTCACTGGAGGGATGGGTTCACTGTGGCAAAACAGTAACAGTTTAGGAAACATTTTCAGTTATGTTTAAGTGAATTAGGAATAACCCTTCTGTGCGCCTTTCCTTTGAGCAGCTGGTGATCTAGAGAGTTTAGAAGACAAAAGCAGAGAAAAAAGAATAAGCTGAGTTTAAAATCCTGACACAATGCAGCATCTGTGTGTGAACTGGGTGCACCAGACCTAAAGCAAATGCTGTGGTGGCACAGCTGAGTTCTTCGCTGTCATGGACCTTGCAGAGATTATTCACATCAAGGAACAATCATAAAAATTACTCTCCCACTTTGTAACATCAAACAGGATTCCTTATGTGCTGGAAGAATTATCAACACAAAATGCAGAGCAGTAGCAATCCAGGCTGGTAGCAGTCATGGATGTTCACCTGAACTCCAAACATAGATCACCTTGACCAAACACATCCCTGCTATTAGTTGCTATTTACTCACATGAGAACCCATTCACCATAATGGGAAGCCCTGGGAATATGGACCAGTGCTTACTCTCCCACGCTGGCAAAGACACCAAAAGCTGAAGGTGGGTCTTCAGTTGCCTTGAAAATTCATACCTCCAAGGAATTTGCACCCATCCCCTCCCAATAATGGTGATTTAAAATTTGATATGCTCTTTAGGAAGTTTTACCCATCAGCACCATGCAGTTTGGTTAAGCAATTCTACCCCATAAAGTAGATGATTTGAACACTATGGAAATTTGACATTTTTTGCCACATTAGTTGCATTTAGGGAAAGGAAGGAAGGAAGGAAGGAGGGAAGGAAGGGAGGGAGGGAGAAAGAGAGAGAGAGAGAGAAAGAGAGAGAGAAAGAGAGAGGAGAGAAGGAGAGGAGGGAAGGAAGGCAGGAAGGCAAGAAAGAAGGCAGGAAGGCAAGAAAGAAGGCAGGAAGGCAAGAAAGAAGGGAGAGAAGGAGAGGAGGGGGGAAGGCAGAAAGGCAGGAAAGAAGGGAGGGAGGGAGGGAGGGAAGGAAAGAAGGAGGGAAGGAAGGAAGGAAGGAAAGGAAGGAAAGGAAGGAAAGGAAGGAAAGAAAGATCAGAACTCCCCAATTGATTAACAAGCCAGAAGGATCAAGAATACTTTGGATTATTTATTCACAGTTAACAATTTATCCAGCCCTAATTACAGCCACTAGAACATTTTCTTAGCTGCAATATTAATTATATTTCTTTCATAGCTGCTATTTGTATGAGAAGAAGCTGAAATGTGCAATTAGGTGATCAGATGCCACAACGGTATCACTGATACTTTGCTTCACAATAGGTATCATTATCCTCTTAAACGGTGCTAAAGGTTGGGTGCAATTGCTGCATGGAGCATACAGACCTTCAGAAGAGCCTTAAAGAACCGGAGAGAAGGTCCAAGGCATCCCCTGTCCCCAGGCAAGCCCAGAACACCCTAAACAAAGGCACATGTGTGCAGAGAGGTTTCTCTATTTGCAAAGGCTTGAATATCAATTACAAACACAAACAGAAACAGAGAGGCTAAAGGAGAAGGCTGCCAAGAAACACCAGATCAGAGTCAGATCAACACTAGGAGCATGATCCTGAGAAAAACTGTAACAAAGAGATTTCCTCACCTACGTGCTGAGCGGAAAAGGGCTCAACACGGCAGGCAAGGACACTGACCAGCTGGACCCCTGTACTGTCAGAAAAACAAGAGTCTGGCTCGACAAAGAAGAAGAAATTTAAAGAAACCCTTGACTCCATCACCATTTTCTCCAGCTATGGAAACAATCTATCACGACACTTTATATTTAGCTGAACACTTGCGTCAGAAAGGATAGAAACAGGAAGAGCACTAGTATCTTGGTCTTTTATACTGCTCCTTGTATACTGCATTTCTTAGGAGGGAACACGTTATTCCCATTTTGTAGGTAGTAGGGCTGAAGCACAGAAGAAAACAAAGATGTGCTAAAACATTACTGCAAAACAAAAAAAAAAAAAAAAAAAACCACATTATTTGTGGCATGTTGAAGAATAAAATTAAAAGGCCCATGCAGAATATTTGATTCCACAGAATCTTGGAAGAAATTATCCATATGAAAAGATCTATATTAAAATTGGACAGAACATGCACTGACATTATCTCTGCTTAGTTTACATCTCATATGTTTTGTTCCCATAAAGATCTTCTTTCACCAAAAAAGAACAGATGAGATGTATCCCATGGCTTCAGTTTTTTACATGCAAGTTTGAGAAGGAGGGGGTTGCAACCTGTTTTTCACCCTGTTCTTTCAGCAAAAGTCCATTTTGGTCAGTTTTGTGAGCCTGGCTTCTAAGGTTAGTTGACTGCTCTTTCTGTGTGGAAAATGAGAGCACTACCACAGGTTAAAGGATTTCCTTTTAGAAAGAGAAGTATAAATATAAGAGGATTATCACGTTTACTATTTTAAAGTCCCAGCAACTTGCAGGATTTATTTTTATGAGCCTGATAATTGTCACTCCTATAGGAAAGAGTAAACTTTAACTCACAGAAAGGAAGCTGATTTGGTTGTGTTCTGCAGAGAATAAAGCTCAGCCAGAATTTTAGTTATTATAAGCATGCACAATTTTGATGGCCTGAAAGGACAACATAAGTTTGCAGAAAGTAGAACAATTTGGTCTGTGAATTTCTGCTCTGGAAGGGCATCTGTAAGGCTGGTGAGAGGGAGCCTACCACTTCCCCATTTGCGAAAAGCACTGTTTCACAGGATGATCAGGAGCAGCCAGATTGCTGGTAGGAACACCCTGAGCCTACTGTGCTCTGACAAGACACAAGTATTGTCCTAGTGTTGCTTAAAATGTATTTGGTGGCCAAATGTTTCCTTAAAGCTTCTCCAGAAGTGAAACTTTTAAAGCGAGTGTGTTGATCTGGGCCAAATTATGAATAAGTGAAAGATTAAATAAATGATTTCTACAGCTTTGTGTTTACATCAGCTGTTCCATCTCGTTAAATGCAAATTGTTTTTGTGAGCAAAACTGTTTATATTTAACCTGATAATTTTGACTTTCTTTTTAAAATCCAAAGGGATTATATTTAATAATTGATATTAAATTATTGCAATGTCACCTGATAGAGATTATTAAATATTTTCAAATTATTTTTAAGCAGGAATTTCCTTTCCAATACTTTTAAAACTTGGATTCCTATTCAGAATATCAATTTTCAGATACTTGATTTTCCATTTTCTAACCAGGTTTTGCCTGTCAAAGTGCACTGTTCACTGTTTCTCTGTCCATTTAATAAATCATACCTCTTCCCCCAACTCATTCAGAGTTCATTGCTGGAAGTATATTTCTGTAGGGAGTTCCTTCTTTATGGGCATGACACATTTCCTTCCAAAATGTTTAACTTATTGAATTCCTTTGGTTTCCTTAGCTGACCTAGGCTTGCCAGGGAGAAATATGTAGCTTAAAATATTTGAGGCACTAAGAGCCCTCCTGCAGCTGATGAAGCAGCAGCACTGACTAAGGTTAATAGGGAGAAATAATCCCCTTAGAACATGCTTGGTGTGGTATCATGGAAATTGGAATGATTTCACTGAGAAAAGACAACATTTTTCTTTGAACATCACCTCCTTCAAAGCAACCTGAACTCCAGTCCCGTTCCTCAGAACTGTGCACTACTTTCTAAGGCTGAGACACATGATGAATGGCCCACATTGTTTGAAGACAAAGCTGTTTATAAATATCTCAGCCTATGATAAAGGGCCTGATCTCACTTACACCAATTTTAGCTCAGCTTTACATTGACTTATGTGAAAGAAGCTCCGTAACATAATAAACTCTGGAGAGTAAAGGTTCTTCCAGAAACATGATCCACTTCCTGTATTTGGAAGATATTTATGCTCTCTCTGTAGCAGGCTGGGGCCAGCAGGGATATATTTGTTTTCCTGAGGAAAGATTGATTTATGATGCTCTGTTCATGTTGCTATGTAGTTAGTCCCCTGTGCATTTAGGTCTTTACCTTTTTACCTCCACTGACGGGACTCACCATCAAATGCATACAGAAAAAGGGGATCACCAGGATGAGGCTGTTACCTGACAACATCTGGACAGATGCAATGCCATGCAAGTTTCTGTATCTCATAACACAGACTGTGAACAATATTGCTCAAAAGACCAAGTATGAAGATAAAATACACCATGCCCTCATTTTAATGAATGCAAGTAATTAAGACACCTTTCCAACTTCTCCTTCTACACCCTTGGAGTCTATTGCCTGCTCGCCCTCCTTTCCAGGCTTGCTGAGTTTCTCAAACATGTACTGCTCAAGCTGATGGAGTCGTATGTCTGAAAACTAGTGATGAATGCGAGCTGGAAGATTAGAGAAATGCCGCAGTAGGTCATCCAGAAGAATTGGCTCTGGAGGGGAAAGCAGAGTCCATTAATAACAGACTTGTTTCTTTCCACTCCAGAGCTCTCAAGGTGCAAAGCTTCAGATGTGCAGGATTTGACAGGCCTGTAGCACTTACAATTAGGGTGTGCAGACAGGGGCATTTGGCACCAATGAGATGGTTTGTGGAGTAAATGTACCATTTCGGTCATCTGAAAATGGTACAAGCAGAAATTGGAGGGAGATGGCAGCCACAAGGGCTGGGACACTTATAGACAGGCTAATGAGAAGCCCGGAGCTTAGGCAGTGGGAAAGAAGTACCTGGGTGATCAAATACCCAAGAAATGCAGCTGTCAGGTAAGTCACAGAGGAGCACCACTGCAGCTGGAAGAAGGGTCAGTATCACTGAGTCAAAATACAAGACTACTCAGGACCCAGAAGGAAGAGTCAGTGAACCCAAAGCTGAAAACCAACAAGCTCCATCGTGGCCAGATTTACAAATGTAGGAAAAGCTGGTAATTTCAAGCCTAAGCAAGGGCTCAGCTCACTCCATGGGTGAGTCTCTGGGCAGCTGCCTATGGGATGTGACTGGCCCATGCCCAGTGTGGCTGCTGCATTCACTCCTAGGGAAGCAGCTCTGGGGATCTGCAAGAGGCAAGCAAGCAGAGGGTGATGCACAATTAACATGGGATTGATAGATCTGGATTCTTCAGTCTGAAACTCACTCTTAGTAAGTTAGTATTTAACTTTTGTGATTAAAAAAAAAACCCCAAAACAAACATATGCAATAATATCAATTAGTTTCCCACCTGAAATACATTGTAGGGCTCACAATGCTTAGGTAAAACACACCAATGCAATCTTCAATAATTAAAAAGAAATGAGACCACTCATTCAAAACAAACAAGCAAACTCTTTGAAACTGAAATTGCTTTTGTAACTGTGAATTATTTTCCTCTTCAGCTCATGGGGATTTTGGATTCCTTATTTCAGTGTGACAAGAACTTGAATTTTGGTGGGGTTTTTTTCTGTTGGTTCCACACACCCCACCCCACTCCCCATAGTATCTGCAGGACTACAGTTTGCTATCACCTTCCACAGTAAGGTGATCTTGGCTTTGTGGTCTGCAAGTAGTGAAGTTTATTTTATAAGGGAAATCTACCTTGATCCTGATCTTTCCTTCATTCATATCAACAAAAGATGGCTTCATCTAAGTCAGCTGTCTAAAATGTGAAACACAGCAGAAGGAAATAAAACCTCTGTATTTCCACCACTGTTTGTCCTATAAACACTGGAGGGATTGAACAGCTATTTTCTGCATCATTTCTACTTCAGTGAAAAGTATGTCTGCTTTTTTATAAACTACACCATATGAAGGATTAAAAAACCCTCTTGAACTGGTTTGGAACATAGACTTAACTTGTATCTGCTCAAGACTGCTTACTTTAACACATCTTGAACATGATGGTAAGAAATACATCCTGTATCGTGGAAAGCAAACTGCAAAAGACTACCTGTTGATTTTATCCATGCAATGAATTAACATAACAAGCATGGTAGCTGTATATACAAAAGGATTTCCTACAGAATTGTGGATTTATTTTACTGCAGGAAGAAGATAAGCGAGCATGTTAGAACAGTTAATTTAGGAAACATAGAGTAACATTGTGCTTGGGACTGAAGTCACACTGGTGTAAAGCTGATCACATCAGATTTATATTAGTTCAAATTCAAACTGGCTGCGACTTTTCGGTTAATGTGACAGAAAAGCTCACCAGTCACTGATCTGAAATGTTTTCCTTAAGGCAACTATGACAGAGTGATGATTTCAAGAGGGCTGTTATAATTACGGCTGTGTCACTTACTGTCCATAAAATAAAATCAGCTTCAGAAACCAGAACTATTCATTTAACCAGTGCAACACAGAACTAGAAAAAAGCGAGGTTGTATGAAGATAATAACACAGAATAAAAGGCCTGACATCTTTATACCTTTTATACCTGTTCTGCAAATAATGCAGGTGTAAGGCAGTATAAAATGAGGCCTCTCCATTAGTCTGTGTAAATGTCAGTTTTCTAAATCCTCTTTATATTTGTTTCTCACTGGTGAGTCACTTCCTGTGTTCTTGCTGCATTCTCTTCAGTACCCATGATGTAAACTACTGCTGTACATGACAGAAGAAAAAATGTTTCCTTTCTTTTGATAGAGAAGTTGGGGTCCTGATGGAAAAGGAAGAGCTCTGACTATTCAGCACCTGCAGCTATGGCAACCTGCCAGCATGATCATCTAATAAAGTACAGAACAGCGGTAAACTCCTATTGCAGTCTCCCAAAATCAAATAGATTTTCAGTACAGAACAACATGTACCTAAAACTCCGCAAAGTGATGTGAGATTGCAGTGACGAGCAAATTCAGAGCAATATGTCACAAGCAATCACACATCCTGGCCAGTCTTCCAGAAGACAAGCAGATATTTTATCTCTCAAGAGGGCAAAAGTAATGAAAGCACTTAATCCATTCATTCTGTTCTCAATATCAGGGTCCAATTCTAGCATCATATCACAAGAAGCATCTGTTTCATGTTGGCAGTCATTCATCAGCATTTAAGCCACCATAAATTCATCAACGTGAAACACACCTGAGGGAAATCCTGGGACTGGAAGAGCAGGAATGTTCCTGGTTCAGATGAAGACACAGTGAGAGCTATAGGTAGGGAAGGTCCCAAGCCCCAGTGTCAGGCCCCCTCCTTTCAAACATGTGCTACCAGCATCGAAAACACACAGGCACTAAAGTCACACACATGCATAACATGCAGAAAGTAAGACCCATCCCTGATCCCTCTATTCAAGGAGAAAATGAGGGCCTGTCCAGCCTAAATAACTCAATGGCTGCATGGTGTCAATTTTTGCCACTTCCTGCTATCTATTGCACCAGGTTAAGCAAACATGAGAACAAGGTTCAGCCTCAAACCTGCTCCAATAACTATCTTTTAATACCTCCCTTTACAGTGGCAGTTCCCATGAATGCTTTGCTATAGTAAAACTGTGTGTGTATACCAACAACAAGGGAAGTAAAGGCTTAAATTCATTAAAAATACTTAGGTTACTCAAATTTTTGATTTCTTACAAAAGTTGACTGTGCAGCTGACATTAAGTGTACTCTGGATGACTCCAATCACAAACTGAGCTGGGAGGCAGCTAGGAATGACTCCAACCTTCCTCTGGTTCACACTCTCCATCTGGCAAGCAATAGAGCAGCTGGGCCTGCAAGCACCATCCAAATGCACTTCAGGGTGCGGTGTCATGCTGAATTGGAAGCGTCTCCTAGCACTAGGAAGTATCTCCTATACATTAATACACCAGTGAATGCTTTTAGAGACACACTAGTTATCACCTCCACTCTCACAACTAATTTTTACAGGAAGCCAAATATAGTGTTACAGAACAAAAGTCCTGAAAGGGGTTTTTTTTTTTTACTTCAGTGGTTTGTCCGCCCTCTTCTTCAGCCCTAGAAAACCTAATGTTTACCCATATAGGTGTCATTTTCAAGCAAAGAGTGCACATTTGGTGCACTCAGAATATCTGATTTAGAATTCATATGTATAAAAGTTCACTGAAATCCCATTTGTAGTTACTCTTTTTTAATACAGGAAAAAAGAAAAAAAAAAAAAAGCTGATATTATGCAGGATGGCAAATGCTCAATAAGAGCATTCCACATGAGCTGTATTGCCCGCTCAAGCAGGAGTCTTGTATTTTTTCTGTTGGGGTGAGATGTAAAGTATACTAGCACCATTTCAGACTTCCTGGACATCCAAGCCACATGCACCACAGGACTTCTGGGAGGCTATTACCTGCTGAAGTGGGAGGTAGGAGGCTAAGTAGAATACTGTCTCAAATGATGTTAGATGCTTGCAAATTGCCAAATTGCTTCCCAAACCTTGTTTCTTCCAGTGAAGAAAAGCAGGCAGTTTCCTAGCTTAAAAAATCTCTGCCAACTATCCCAAGAGACTCCATATCCAACCGCTCTCTTCCTCTGCTTCATTTTAAAGTCAATTTTCCGCTAGGAACAGAAGAACATTTCCTTAGCTGCTAATATCCTCTGTGTGTTCAAAAACCTGAAAATCCCTCAGTCCATACTATTTAGCTCTGAGTTGCAACCGAGGGCTTCACCTTCAGAAGCAAATTAAAAATCATAACAATCTCAGACAGATAGCTCATTATAAATGTACCTTCTCAGATTTACGGATGCATGTGCTTTGATGGGTCTTGGATGCCTCTCTGTAAAACAGGCCAGGCCGTTTAGAAATCAGACATTTGCCAAAACTACTTTATGGGTGCCCCAGTATATTGAGTGGTAGCCTCATAAATCCAGCTAGCTTTACTATAAAAAGAAGTGCTTCTCTTGAAGCTGAAGGCAAATATTTTACTTTCATAAGTTGATGGTTCCTGGATCTGAATCTCACATATTCGCAGTTATTAACATTTCTCAGGCTAAGAGTATGTCGTTAAGAGTGTAACAATGTCAATGTAACAACGCATAACAAGTAACAAAGCTATTTCAGTGAAGCATTTATAATGATGGATTGTTACCAATTTTAAAATACTTGTCATGCTTCCTCATGTCTGGAGTTAGAAGATATCTTCACAGGCTCCTTGACTGATCTAACAAAATGCAGACCTTTGCCCCTGAGATAGCTGCCTCGAGTCTCTGCACAGACGGGGAGTGAATGGATACTTGCAGGGCACGATGCTCATGTCCCGATATTGGTGCCTGGAAAGGGCAACCAAAGAGAGCCGTGAAAGGGCCTAATTCTTCCCTTAACGATACTGGACATGGAGGGTGATTGGCTTAGTGTGCAGAGACTGGGGACTTTCACATTCAGTAAGAAGGATCCCATCAGGAGCGCCTGCCACGTACATTCTGGTCATGGCCTCAGGCTCTTGCAACAGATGGAAGGGGAGGATAAGCAAGCAGAAGGCCAAGGGCTTGGCCTAGATTATCTGAGACATGTTAAAGAAGCACATTCCACTCTTCACACACATTTTCTTCTTTTTGAAAAGCAATTTTTTTTAACATGGGTCCTTTCCCATTACACTCAATCAGGCTAAGGACAGCTGAGGGTGAGCTGTTACGCTGAAGTACAGGAGGACATGCTCTGCTTTCTCTACCCAGTAGGCAAAGCTGGGATGCTTGTAATCAAGCAAACAGCTTTGATTTATGCTGTCCAGGAAAAATATCTTTGTCTTTATAACTGGAAATGCAGCTCTTGGTAAAGTCAAAACTTCTATGGGAAGATAATTTTTCACTTTTTCATTAGAACATAAAAATGAAATGCCTTTAATCATGTTAGCCTGAAGAGAAACATCTCAGATGAATTTGCAGTGTCAGTTCAGGACTAAGCTGCATCCACTCAAATTGCTGCAGTGCTACACACAAAACTTCAGCACAACACAAGTATTTCCAAGAGGACATTTTCTCTTCGGCTGAAACATTGTGCCTCAATGGGTAGTGCATGACTCTGGTGTGGCCAAACAGGTTCAGTTCAATAAAGACACTTAGCCTGGAGAGGAAAATGGAAAGCAGAGAAACTGGAAGCAGATTCTTAGTCTTCTGGATACATTAAAAGAAAAAAATAAAAATATATATATAAAAAAAAATCAAAGCGTTTCATTTCAGTTTAACAAAAATTACAAGTAAATGTGAGACTGGAAAGACTGGGACTTCCCCAGCCTTGGGGGAACATTTTATTCCAAGTCATGATGAAGAAAAATTAGAAGTACCAGATTTTTCCACAGGATGGAAATCCTGGTCTTATGCCCACCTACAAGAATGGCTGCAGGTTTTCTGCATTTAAGATGGATGTGGACAAGAAGTGGAAAAAATTGTATTTTTCTCTCTCAACATCAGTGTCTCAACTTGTCAATGAGTCAAGAACAAATTCAGAGGCAGCTTTTCCAAAATAAGAATAACTAGGGCTGTATTAGAGGAAAAAATGTATTTAGCAGAAAATAAAAGACAGAAATCCTAGGAGCTATAATTATAGTTCATCTCTTTTCAGGATAAATTAAATCCATAATTAAAAATTATCCTAAGAACAAAAGTGGTATTGAGATCATCCTATGCCCCAAACATCTTTCTTGTTAGATTTCTAGAGATAAGATTCTTTCACATGTGAAAGATTCCTTGAAGGCCAGTTGTTTATAATTGAAGTGACAATGAGAATGTCATGATTTTTATGTTAATTAAACAAATAATGTGAAATCATTTAACAGTAACTCTAATTATAAAACAAAACCATATTTTTCCTATGATTTTGAAACAGCAAGAGTTGCTTTAACCCGATGCTTCAGGCAATCTCACACATTCCCTGAGCACCTTAACATTTTATATACGGGTGGTATGCACATTTAGTTGCACTACACGCCTAAGGGTCAAAGTATGGTGTAGGCTGCACAATTAGAGTCATCAAATATTTATGCAGATGTATAACTCTGCTGGATATGCTTTAAGTGCCCTAATGCAAGGAACAAAATATGTGCATGGAAGAAAACAATCTGCACAATACAAAGGCTATCCACATGCGAGAGCGGCTGGGAAATTTGTTCAAATAACACTACCCACCTTCTGCTTCTTTTTTTGTATCCCAGGCAGTCCAAAAAATGATGCTACTGAAAAAATGAAAGCAGCAGATCTGAGATTTCTGCCTCAATTCACTCTTTTCTAAACAACTGTATTCTTAAGTGGCAATACTTTTCTACTCTTGTAACTTGGTACAGCGATTACACATATGGAAATAAAGTATTTAAGAATGTGCTGTCTTGATCATAGGTAACGTCATATGCCTTGCCAAAAGGCAATAGGTTTCCCCCTTGGGGATGCAGAGTCAGCCATAGCTATTTCCAGATAATTTATGAAACAATTTTATAGTCTCAGGATCCCAAATTAAAGTGTAATGAGGTAGAGGAGATCTATGTGCTATCACAGCATCTCATGATAAGTAACCTTCAAAGGAGTGTTAGATAAAATGATCAGATGCGTACTTCAAGTGCATTGTTTCTGGGACCTATCCCAGCTCTGCATTGTCTGGAAAAAAGCAATTGGCATATTACTTGTAAAAATGAGGGAGTTTCTTAGTGACTTCATCATGTAGTGGCTTTCGACCCAGGATCTGCAGACCTGCAGCATGCAAAGTGTATTCCTAAGGTCAACACCAGGAAAGGGTAAGGAAAACAAGACTACTAATGTAAGAGACTTACATACCTCAGTACCTGTGATCAATAGGCAGACTTCTTTGTCACTATTGTCTCACATAAGTGAGTATTATGCATACTCACTGTATTTTGGAAAATGCACAGTGACTAAACACTGGACTGTCTTTGAAAAGCCTCCAGACCTTCATCAGTTTAATATATTTCCTGGGCCATTTGCAGGCATGACTGCATTCAGCATACCATCCACACTCCTTACACTCCATTCACTGACTTGTTTTCAGGATCAACATTCACCTAGCTATCTATAAGCCACGTGAACCTGCCAGGAAGCACGAACAAAAGCCTAAGGACACAATCACACTCCTGAGGAGCTGTGCTTGAGGGGACCTTCTGTACCCCACAGAGCAGGGTAGTTGATGTGACCAGGTCAAAGGAGCAAAGCTCTGCTTGGGACTTCTCACAGCCACAGATGAATAGAGCAAGGGATTGGTAAGGGACATAAAACTTCTTCCACATCATATCTATCTCCTTTCTCTCTCAGAGAGAGCAGAATGTGACTTATTTTCTGATAGTTAACAAACCCAAGGGACTGCTACTGAACAAGTACCATGACCAGCTCTGGTGTAACCCAGCTGTAATCCCTTCTGCTTGGGCTTGTGCTGAAATTGGCTCTCCTGTATCTCTATGGCACCAGTGCCTGAGAGGCAGAACTGAAAGTGCTGCACATATCTTTTGGAAGAATCAACACTTGACAGAGTATCCAGAAATGTGCCAGAAGTTATACAGCACCAGGTTGAACCGAAAATTCCTTGTTGCTATGGTTGCCACTTGCTCTAAATCTCTTTACTACTCCTTGTTGAACAGCAGCATAGGAGAATAAAAACATACACAACACTTGTAATTGCCTGGTGCATATTTTAACATTTCTCTTTTGTGGCTGCTTTAAATTATGCAGTAATATTGCTGGCATGTTTCTCCAGTCCCTCTTCCCTAAGAGGATACATTTTACAGTGCTGAAATTGGACACTGGGTGTAAGAATCACACATTTGAATATTTTTTCCAGTAGCGGATGTGTCACATGCAATATATTACAACTCAAGCTGTAAAAATTAAGTGGCATTTGCATTCGTTAAGCATACATGAAATCTAATTCCATTAGGTCCAGCAGCATTAAGGTCTGTCTTGCTGCTGATGTTACAGCTTAAGGATGTTATATCTTCTGGCTAGATTCTGTTTCATAACCTAATAAAGCCAGGAATTACATCCTGGCTTGATGCCTTTGCAAATCCAGCTCAGCGAACATACAACATGAAAGCTGTAGACGTAAATTATTTATATTCATCATTGTCCAAAACATTAATTTACCAAAAAAGGTTTAACAGATTAAGCAAACTACAGGCACCATGCCCACAGCAGAACTAATTTAAAAGACAACAATATGATTTGCTGAAGCCAAACCTCACTTCTAATCTTCCTGCTTTGTTACAGACATGATACAGAAGAACTGTTAACATTTCATCAAGGCTATTTAAAGGATCAAAAGCTTACAGTTACATTTCAGTCAACTTCCCAGAAACGCTGATCTGCATAATCCCCCTGGAAAATCAAGGATACTTCACTTTCTAGATCTTGATGGTTTCAGCTGACATAGAAATGAGGTAAAGAAGAGGAAGGTAAAATGTGAAACAATTTTAATTGCAGCTTTTATAATTCATTCTGCTGAAAGGATAGTCTGGGTGCAGTACTACAGTACAACTAAAGCAATGTGGAAAAATCACTTCAGTCTGCATGTAGTCTGACAGAGGACATCGTGACCAAGGACATCATGACCAAGAACATCAGACTGCACTCTTAACTACTCTGAAAATAAATCTATCCATTAAAAAGCATTAGCTGAATTTTTATTGGTACTTTCTATGAGATGAATCCACATACCAGAGTAAATTTTCATACAAAGTCCTTAATTTCCAACTAGCAAACTAACAAGAGCTCAGGAATAAAAGCGCTTACCTTCCAAAGCCTTTGATTACTTCTCCAATTTGTAATGGCATCATCAGACTAGTCCTCCCATTTGAAGTACCAGCAAAATGTTTATTTCTAATGAGCTAGACAACAAACCTATTTCCATGGGAATGCAGGAAACAGAAAAGTTTTACTTAATGCTGTACAAATGATTCTTTATTTTCCTGAAGTAACTTCCCAGCGATCTGAGATGATATTTTTCAGAAATCAAAGTTCTCACCTGTATCCAGAACATAATTTCAATGGTGTAAGAGTCTACCACAGGCAAGAAATTATTATTTTTGCCTTTTCAAGGACTTTTTATGGGAAGTTTTATCTTCATCTTACTTAAAAACAGGCTGTTATATGAAAATATATTATGTTTCTTAAGTTATATGAAAACATAAAATGAAATAAAACGGCAGCTTTGCTTCCGTTTACAAACTGTTCTGTCATCTCTTTAAAAAAGTCCCTTAGATTGCAAAGACAGCCTTTGAAATTCCTCAGATCGAAGCTAAGTCGCCTATATCTTTCTCCACAGCCAATGTAGAGAGGTAAGAACCTTCAGAAAACAAAGCCCATCTTTGTGGCTAATCGGTGGCTTAGATAAGAGAGCTGAGACATTTTGGAGGTCACTGTTTCCCTCTAGGAAAGCATGCATTGGACAGCTTAGATCACTAAGTCTTAGAAAGCTTAACTAACTGCGGTCTCTCTTGGTATCTCCTTTAACCGGAATATACTTTGAGAGCACAGTTTTAGCAGTACATTTCCTATTAATCTATTGGAACACTTTGGGAAGAAGCTAAGAAGCTGCATATCTCTTTATTTATGAGTCAACATAAACCATTTCCTCTGTAACAAGAAAACACGCAGGGGATAACTTAGCAATAAATGGTCCATGCTGCCTTGTATCCAACTCAGAGAAAAAGTCATAATGGAAAGTCTCAGTCATATTTAGGAAGAAATTAAATAGATAACTTCTCACGAAGTTGAAAAAAGGTGATATTTCATCTTCTGTTTTCTAGCTGTCATGTTTTCACTTTGGTGTCTGTCTGGAACTTGACATACCACAAAAAAATGAACCTATTTCTATGACAGTTTAGGCAGGAGAAATGCAGAAAGCTGTGATCATAGGTCCCAGCCACTTTGCAGAAGTGATACAAATCAAGCAGAAGAGTCCCTTCATTTAAGGCTAAGCCAAGTTTACTACTGTCTACATCTCCTCTGCAACATTGATCTGCACCAGCTGATCAAAGCCTTTCCACCATGATACTCTGTGTCAGACCTGTGTTAAAGCATTTACTTCGATGCCGTATGGACTCTGAGCTGGCAAACATTTCAGGCCATAGTGCTGGTGGAGGAAAGTGATTTTTCATGGGTGCTTATGGCCCAACATAGGAAACTGCCCTTCATTTACAGAGTGCACTTACTTTCCTTGTCTTTCTGGCCCAGCACAGAGCTTCTCTCTGTAACAAGAGAAGCGTGTTTTATGTTGTCGTGGTTTAAACCCAACCAACCACGCAGCTTGTTCACTCACTCAACCCCCCTTTCTTGCCCTCCCCTGCTTCCAGAGGGATGGGGGGAAAATCAAAAGGATGCAACTCCCACAGGTTGAGATAAGAACAGTTTACTAACTAAGGTATAACATAAATCACTGCTGCTACCACCAATAGTAATAATGATAAAGGAAAAGAATACAGCATCCCATCAA
>NDXB01002163.1:0-14951 GCA_002631895.1 Agapornis roseicollis | reverse complement strand
TAAGGGAATTAAAATTTTTGACTTTTTTTTTTTTTTTCCCTAATGTACAGATAAACAAACATATAAAACATCACAATATTTAATATTAAAATTATGGTATGGTGTTGCTTCTATATAATGACAATCCACTTGTGGAAGGCATAATACATTTTGAAACCTTGAATGGCAGATATTTAAGTTATGGTTGGCTTTTTTCTGCGTTAGTAGAAGTTTTACTGTTCTCTCAAACTACTCCTTATGCCATTTTATCTGCTCCAGTGTTTCCTAATGGCTGGTTTTGAGTATAGAGAAATAACAGGCAGAAAACAGCAGACTACAAGATTTGAGATTATTTGAGATCAGATGCATCTGGCTTCTTTGTTTCCACCTCTTGAATTTGCAAACACAACCTTTGAAATGTTGAAAAATGTAACCACGTGCCTTCTGGTCATCACTCTGGGACCAACCATCTGCAGGAATAGAAAATGCTTATCTCAGATCTTCTAGGCATGTTTCACTACTGAAGTAGAACCTCTTCAGAAAAAATAGTTCTTTGCCTAAGAAGAAAAGGTGAGGAAGGATGATCTCCTCTTACAGTTAGCAGGGGACTCCTTGTGTTAGTTTCAGGTAAAAGACAGGTGAAGCTCCTGCTCTGAATTGCTTTCTGCACCAGTATATTCAATAAGGATATCTTTGGAGCATGCCAGGATGCTGTCTGAGATTTAAAAGGCAGAGGGTGTGTACGACTTGTCCCTGTGTTTTAGAAGCTGCAGAACTTTTGAGCTTCTAACTGCATGCAGTAGTATGTTTTTGAACAAAACCTGAGTATGTCTGTGGAGCTTCTGCCATGTTTATGACAAAGGAGCTTGTTGATGTGCATCAGAATTGTGGCCGGCTGCATATTAACATTTAGGCATTTTGGATATTAGGGGATTGAAAACTGAATATGAAGCTGGATGTTCAAATGCAGAGATTTTTTTCTGTCCTCTGCAGCTGGAGATCTGATGCAGACAGGGTGCATATTTATCTTACTTGCTATTTATTAGTGAACCATCCTATGCATATGTCTTGTACTGGAATATAAATGTACTTAACAGCTCTATCAGGAAATGTATGTCATCTCTACACTTTATGAGATAAAATTAAAAGGCAGTTCTATTCCAAGTAGTTGTGACTGTACCACACACTAGGGCTTTTTTTTAATTTTTAATATTTGATTTCTTACTCTGTAGTGTATTGTAAAGTTCAGCAGATTTCAGGAAGATCCAGATTTTTAGTCTCTTGGCTTTATGAATAGATATAAAATATGTATTCATTTTGCAGCTAGTATTTTAAAGCTTCTTACAGATTTGCATGATGATTCAGCTCAGTTTTACCATTTTGCTGAATTAGCATAGTCAGTAAGGAAATAACACTTGTTTCAATCATAACCTATAGTCTTTTACATTTCCAGATTTGCTTGAAGTAACTGTAACGTATGTGCACATTATTTCCATGGGGGAAGCTATATTCTATGTAGTCTTTTTTAATGTTTTCACTTATATGTGACAGTCATTTAGCAGCCCATATGCTTTATCAGTGCATGGGGTAGGTATTTCCATTATTTTACATTTCTTGGAAAGGACAGTGCAAAAGGTGGGATAGAGCGGTTCATTTTCACCTGAGGTAGGATGATCATAGAAGTACACTGATATTTTAGTATGCAGTTTGTAGTGATGCATTGCCCAAGTCACAGTTTAAAGGATATGTTCTGTATGCGAAAGATGCTCCAGGTAGCCTTGAAGTAAAAGGAAGCCTTACCAGAGTAAGTTCTTCTGGAAGCAACTGAATTATAGGAAACCTTTTCTTCCATTCTATGTTATTTGAAACATAACATAGTGAAAAGTGTTATCCAAATAATATTCAGTTAGGATTAAATGTATTAAAAAGTAGACATCAGAGGATAAAAGTCTTTTTATTTCACATAACTGCACAGAGATATAGACCCCTGTGAATTCTTTTTAAATGTAAATGTTAGTACATACAAAACAGAGAGGAAGGGTATATAGAAAGAAAAATAGTCTGCAAAAGATTATGGGGGAAACTGTTCCAAACGAACATCAGGGTGCATGGGTTTGTCTGAACTGGAAGTTTGCTTTGTAGTGGTGAGACACTAAGGTATCTTTTAATATAATTTTGCAGGGTTCTAATCTGAAGCTTCTGTTGGACTCAATGTCTTCTTAAAGGTAAAGAGTAAACAAATCTTATATACGTAATGCAAAAACTTCTTTGTTTAATTGAAAACTGACTAATCAAAAAACATTCACTGCTTCAAATTTGTTACAGAAAATAAATTAAAAAACAAACAAAAAACCCCCAAACAAACAAAAAAAAACAACCCACAAAGCCCACTGTATTTTGAGGAAAAAAAAATAAAAGAAATCTTTAATAGTAATAAAGTAAAATTATTAAACATGGACTTCTTATTATCTACCCCTTTCTTTGCTGTTGTGTTTACCCTTCCACTGCCCTTTGGGTTCTTAGAGTTGACAGCCTCAACTGGGCATGCAATTTGTTGGGAACCTGAGTCCATTTCATGGAACAATATAATGTTAACGATAATTACCTCCTCCTCACTATAGGATCTGCTTAGGTTCGGTTTTATATGTTTCCTAATACATATTGCAAATTTTGCTCTTTCTTTTTGAGTCTGTAACTCCATGTTAAAGCTGAATTTTATATACAGGAAGTATGTTACATACGCTGAATGCTTCTTGTTCTTCTTGTTCCCCTTAACTGGTTTACCCCAGCTCCATGTCTGAATCTCTTTAATTCACCTTAGTTGAGCTGTTTATAGCTCTGGGCTCTCTAGATCCACTCTGTGTTGCTTCTTACCATCCCATACTTGCGCTCCTGTACATTACATCCACAGTCCCTGCTTTCAAAGACTCCATTGTCATACCAGGTGTTTTTCTCTGCATTGCACCATTGTATTACAGTCATGAATATTTCCTTCTACACAGAATAACTAACTACTTGCTATAATGGTATGTATAAGATTATGGTTATACAATGCAAAGATATGCAAAATAAACTAAACTAGGCCTAGCCATCTAGTCACTGGGAAACAAACAAACAAACAAACAAACAAACAAAAACAAAACAAACAAAACAAACAAATATTGAAAGAGCTGTTATAGCTAAGAACTGTTATACCTCAACAAGCTAACACAAAGTTCCAGGCAGGTCAAGAAGAGTTTGAAATAATCCTGACAAAATTCAGTTCTGAGAGCTTGGAACATCAGTACAAAGCTCATGGCCAGTTCTTAGCAATACTGTACTTACTGGGCTATGGTGTTATATTGCCTTCTCAGCAGCTGGGCTGGAGGAAAGAACGCAATTTCTAAATTCCAACAAAGGATTCTTAGGTTGCTTTTTTAAATATCCTGAAGAGACAGAAATATTTTACACATTTTTAAAGTCTGTATTGTTGGGTTTGTTTTGGGGTTGGGTTGTTGGTATTTTTGTTTGTTTGGTTGGTTGGTTTGTTTTGTTTGGGTGATTTGGTTTTGGGTTTGGAGTTTGTTGGTGGTGGTTTTGGTGGTTTTTTGTTTTTATTTTTTTTTATTTTTATTTCTTTTTCCTGAAGTGCAAACTTTTCCTGAACTTGTTTTCCTGGGATTAAATAACTCAGTACCAGGGAGGTTTTGTTTTTGTGACAGTGACATTTATATGTTCTATTTGCCTTCTGATCAGAATGTCTCTTGAGTTTATAAACCTGTCATTTGTTGATGCATTTATTGTTCACAGTCCTCTGAAATATTTCATACATCACACAAGCTGCAGTAATTAATTTTTATGTAAAATGTTCCTTATCTAAAAAATCTTAAAAAATAAGTAAGACAAAAGCCACAAAGTTTTTCCTTTGAAGCATGTAATTGACCTATCTGCATTTACAAGCATGTGTAATTATTTTTACAGAAGTTTTAGTTAGTCTTTGAATGATTGAAAAGCAGATGCTATTTGGGATTCTTTTAATTAACATGATTTTTTTTTCCACAGTGTACAAAACATCACAATCATAATATTCTCAAAGCACCATAAATATAAAAAAATGCATGTTTGGTTGTTTTTTTTTTTTATATTTGGCAATGATTCATGCGAAGCTGTAGTGATTTCCAGCTGAAAGGATGTATTACAATTTTCTAATTCACTCAACTATCACTATTAAAATACACACTCTTTAATAAGTATTGAAAATTCACTATTTTGGTTCTAATTCCACCCATAAGTTGCAGACAGTTGCAAATCAGTTTTAGTGCTTTTGGTCATCTATCTCTGTAACAGCAGGGTTTAGCCAGAATATTTGCTGTAAGGTGAGACTGCGCCTGGCAGAAAAGCTGGATTTTTAGCTTTCAAGATAGAAGTAGTTGATGATTTATACTTTCAGTTTTATCTCAAATCATATGGTATAATTACTTATATAAAGACTCTATTGCTTACTTTAAAGCACTTCAAGCAGGACATGAACTGTCTTGGGAGGAAAAGTGCCTCAGTCTTGCAAACTCATCTAGATTGCAGTAGGGTGATGTGTAACCTGCTGATGCACACATTCCATATTCATCTGAATTGGTTTAAGTCTCTGAACTGGGGTTTGGGGTGAAAGAAATAAACTAACTTAAAACTATTTATAAATACTTGGATAGCAAGTATTTCCTTTAATCTTTCTGTTACCTTGCAGTAGACAGATGATTTACATGTCTTTCACAAAAAATGTATAAATACATAGTTAAATGCTTGAGAAGCCTCATTGACTGAGGGAAATAAATTTGATTTTGTAAAATTTCCATAAATGCACCATCGGAACATACAGGTCTTGAGGTTTAAAATCAAATCAGAAGAAACAGCATATACTCTTATTTAGAGCTACTACTTTCCTTCAAAGATAATAATTTAAAATATTAAATATTCGTACGATGGAATACCTCACTGCCCCTATTTTTCTGTGAATATACCTTTTTAAAATTAAGTTTGAAAGTTAACATTTAAAATATTTTTAAATGGCATCTAATTTTGCGCACTGTAGTGAATAATTTATTACTGTTCAGCCCCCCTTTAACCAATTTCAAAGCAGACACAGCAAAGACACTTAAGTTGTTTTCTTTATAGAGCTAAAGTGTCCATCATTTCTCCTCCAGCTTCCCCTTAAAGTCTTACTTTTTAAGCTTAAAACAAGGTGGATGATTATACTATAAGTGCTAAACAATATTTGAATTTTAAAACAGTTTTAGAAAACACATTCAGTTTGCTGTTGTATACCACCAACCACTTGCAGGAAATAAACATAATAAATTGTAAATAAATCTTAAAAATAGAATATGCTGAAGAACTGTTCTAACCACTTATTCTCTTTGACTTTGTAAAGACTTTGGGTAGGTGGCTTACATAACTAATTCTGCTTGCCAGATCTGCCAGATGAGCTGAAGGCAAACATACATTAAAAACTGAGACTTTAGATGGTAAAAACCTTATCTAGTGTTCAAACTAATATAGAATCAATATAACATCTTGTCTGAAGGCCTAGATTTTTCCTTAATTCTTCTTTTATGGCGAATCACCATCCTTACTCTGCATGTGATAAATTCAATTTTGCACTGAATGCTTGTAGCTTTCTTACGCAGGTTTTTCTAAATTTTGCTAGCACTCCTTAGATAGTCACATTATTGACATTTATTCCCCTTCCCCACATTTTTCTTTCTTCTTCTGTCTTAAAAAAACTTCTTGCAATCCTGCTTTAGAGTGAAGAAGCACGAAGGTTTTTCTTTTTTCTTTCTTTTTTCCCTGGAGTGCACAAACGCCAGTAGTTTGCAGCCAGTCGGACTGCATTTTATTACACAGTTATCCTGAGAGTCTTAAGTGCCCACTGGGGACCTAAGAGTACTTAATGAAAGAATCATGTTGGGATGTGCTGTGGCAGCAAAAAGGAATAAAAGATGCTTTGGATGCTGTGAAGTTAAATTGATCTTCACAGTGGCAATCGACAGCAACAGGTAAGGTCAGTGAAAATTTTGCCTTATTTAGAGGTGATGTGCTGAAGACATATATAAATATGGAATTTAGCGCTATGTCTTTGGCCCAAGGCAACTAATCATCCTCCCTCACTATGCAAACTACTGACAGAAGGCTAAATCTGATCTGGAGTAATGGAGACCCCATCACACACATTGCTACAGAGACAAGACTTTTCACATTTCTACATGTTTTCTTCTCAGTAAGTATCCACCTAAAGTTGTGTATTCTTCTGAGAATAACTTATTTTTAAGTAACATCCAATGCATACTAAAATTTCCCAGGTAAGTATACGTGAATATCAGTCCAAATCCATATTAATTTTAAATAAGAATGAAGGGCTTTATGGACTTCATCAAAACTCACCAGTGAAACATGAAAAGTGCTCGTATTTTATAAATATTTTTACAAAGAAATCAGTACCATAGCTTGCAATTTATATTGTAGAAAACCCCAAGTAACACTCTTTGGGAACTAATGTTTTACCCCTATTTTGGTTATAACTGGTATCTTGAATACTTGCAGTTTCTCATAGACTACCTTACAGGATGGGAACCAAACCTTGGAGATAAATGCTAAAATACTTTTGTTGCCTATTTAATAGCTAAAAGGATTGTGAGCAAAGAAATACAATTCAGAAAGTCTGTATCATAAAAAAAATGTGCGTGAAAGAAATTTTATTAACTTCATGTAAAAAATACATTTGAAAGATAAAAAGCATTCTTAATTTTCAGTTAATTCTTCATTATAAATATATAATAAAATTCATTATAAATATAAATAAAATATTTGGTAAAATATTTTACAGCTAAACTTTATGCATATCTTCAAGTCATCATTCAGAAAAGGACTCAGGCTTTGCTGATTTGATGTTGTTGGCACCCTGTAGTAAATTCTGTGTCCCCAAACCTGAGAGATATTTAAATTCTTAATGCTTGTTCATGTCATTGCAGGCCATTCTGTTCCTACAGAATGTTTTCAGTGTTCTTAAAGAAAGTAATGCAAGTAAAGTAAAATTGCACTTCCTTACATCTTTATTTATAAGAAGTATATGCAAATCTTTATGTCCAGTTTAGTAAGTCCGGAGATGGTTTGTGCAACCCACAGCTGCTCATTAGCAGTTGGATTGCTTCATTTGTTAACGTTATTTAGGGTAGAACTAAAAGTATAGGTAAACAGGCACATTTGGTATTTTTGCTCTTCATCATTCTGTATAAACATGTATTCTACTCTAAGCAAATGCATTTGCATTTTATGCGTTTGAGAAGCCTATCTGCCTGTATGTTGAAATGTCATGTACTGCACAATTTTAACATTGTGTAAGCTACTTGAAAAACTAAATGACTATATTAATATTTTATGCTTCGCATTATGATTTTCAAATCTTTATTTAAAAGTAGTCTACTGAACCTTCATTTTATTATAGTAGAGCATATGATACATAAACTGCAGAAAGAATGCTTACAAAACCCTCTCATTTTTTTAACAGGCGCAACTTTCTTCTTCTGTCCTTTTCATGGCTCTGTAAATTCGGTAATTTAACACAGTGGTTTCAACTAGGAAATTGAATAAAACAAAGTTAATTTTTCATCTGATATAAATTGAATAGTTTATTTTCTAACATGGATATGCATTCTAGTGAAAAGCACCACTAATAAGAGTCGTATTTTAATCAAATAGAAGTTTCTTAATATTTACACTGATGGAGTTTCTTACTGTTTACATTGATTTACATTGAATCTAACTAGGTTTGGGGTTTTTTTAACTTTGTTGTCATGAATATTTAAAAAGTTCCATGTTTTATGTTTCAATATGTAAGTAAATCATTAATATGTTTAAACAATTATAAGTTTCAGAACTGAACACAAAGCTTCAAAAATGTAAAAAAAAAAAAATAAATTTTTAATGTTAATGATGATTTTAATAATGGGCTAGTCTGAACATTGTCAAGAATAATTGCAATAGCCTGCAGAATTGTTTAAGATTATGAAGAGAATGGAAGTATTGCATAAATATATGTTACTTGGCAAATCCCAAACACTGGTACTCAGTTCTGTGTTTATTCACACATGTACAATCTGTCTTATCTACAAAGAATAATTTTCTTCTTTTTTTTCACTTTATTCAGTATTATGACTATAGTTCTGTTTAGTACTTTTTGACTAAGTAGATGAATTATAGTAGAAAACCAAAATGGCCCTATTTACAAGTTTACATTATTCTATTAGACAGTAGGGATTTACAAGTAAAAGAACATAGTAAAGGATTTTGATAATGTTTTAGATTATATAATTTGATAAATAAATAAAAATCCCTTGCTTATATGAAATAGCACAAGTGTCAGCATTTACTTTGACTTTTCAAAGAGGACTAGCTCAGAATTGATACAGAAATCAAGAAAATGTTTTATTTGTTAGGATAGGTCTTCTGACATATCAGCTGAATGAAATGGTCATTCATCACAAGAGTGATTAAATGCATGTATAATACTCTCCAGACAGATGTTTTACAGATGCAGTAAATTGAAACTGAGCTTCTGGTTTGTGTATGACAAACTATATGAAGATAATTGCAATAATTCAATTTTGATGTACCTGTGTTTAGGAAGTGGCCTAAATTAATGAAGCAATCTAAGGGAAGATCACTTTGTGCTATTTAAATAGTGGAAAAGAGAAAACCTGATAAAAATTAAGCAATGTATTGTTTAAAGAATATTGTTAAATCATGTGCTAGGACTATTGTTTAGCTGTAACAAGAATCCTTAATAAATGATGTTTAGAGGGATAAGATAGAAAAAATAATCAAGACCACTAGCAGGAAGACTGTACTTAAGCTTTAACTATCTTTTTTTTTACAGTTGCTTCCCAAACCTGCACCTCATTCATGTGCTGACTCTTCTTTCTGTGTCTTGTTTGTCCCTCTGTGGTAGATCCTCTGAAATATCTCAGCCTTGTCCGTCTCAAGGTTCATGTAGTCCTGATTAACTTCTGTTCTCACTGTTGAAAGACAAATCCTTGGCAGTCATTGGTACAAATGATCAGTAAAGAGAATTTCTATCACGTGGCAAGTGTTGAGATTTTGATGTATTCTTTTGGCATCTATCTGCTCAAAAGTGAAAATTCTCCCTTTTTTTTTGAGGGAAAATTGTTTCAAAATCTATTAGTATACATCAGAATATTTTGCTTAATTAAATTGCATTATAATATTTGCATGAAACTGTATGTTTGCCAGAGATACTTCTGGTGACTCTTAAAGGCACTGGGTCTTTATCTCTTTTATCCTATTCTCCTTTATAGTTCCTCAATTCTTTTGCCCCAGCTGAACAGCTAGACCATATTGAACACATACCAATTGTTCATTTCAAAATGTTCTGCAGAAATCCCCCTCCAGAAACCTCTTACACATAGGGTTTGGATGAAACCACTTTTTATTTGAGGGGAACATTTCATGAATGCAGTGTAGTTACCATATTGAGAAATTCCTGTGAGGATTAAAAAAGAAAATAGATTCTCAACTCTGGTTATAGCCCCTTGGCTCTACTGAGATTCTGTAAATGACTTTATCCAACCATAAATAACCGGAGGAACATTTTCCTGCAGGCACATCTGTGCCACTGATGAGCCGTTAGTTTTTCCCTTCGGGTTTCTGTGCTGGTAGGATGTGTGTTAAGAGTAATGCAGCTGACCTTCATCACTCCAGATGAATCCTGTACTGGCATCGTCCTCATTAAGGACCCAGTGTCATTAATGTGGCCATGCACCAGATTGTTAGATGAGGAATATCTGCTCTCTAAAGCTCATCATCATTTGCACTGAGTAGAAACTGTGTAGTTCAACTGTAGCTTAAGTCTGAATCCTTATATATGTAAGAGTTTCTGGCCCAGTCTGTAAAGTGTACCTAAGTGTAGTTAATTTAATACTTACTTGCTCAGGACACTGCAAGTAAGAAAATCTGCTGCTTCAGTATTACTCCATGAATACTTCAACATTACCAGTCACATTTATTAGCGAAGACTGCTGCTTAATGGGGAGGATCAGTTCTTTTAATGAAGAAATCTTAGGATGAAAATGACAGTTAGGTCTTTGGTTGTCTTGTAGGAGAATGATTCTGTCCACTTGCTTTTCTAAAAGCTTTCTGTCTTTCCATCACTGTGATGCAGAGCAGTGTGCTGAACCACTGTGCTAAGTGGCTTATAGCTGATTTCACTGTTATTTCTTATTCCTCAACAGTACTGAAACAGCCCTTTCCCAGACAAATGAAATCATCTATCATCATGACTGATTTTGAAGCTACAAATAATAATTGCTTTGAAATGCTTTTTGGGTTTTTGGTGGTGTTGTAGTTTAAACCCAGCTAGGCAGCACGTTCACTCACTCACCTCCCCCTTTTCTTGCCCCCCCCTCTTTCCTCCCTGCTCCCGAAAGAGTGGGAGGAAAGAAGAGCTGAAGGAAAGCGACTTCCACGGGTTCAGATAACAACAATCCAGTAACTAAGGTACAACACAAATCACTATTGCTATCACCCATAATAATAACGACAAGGANACCTCCTGGGCATGATGTGCTATGGTATGGAATACCTCTTTGGTCAGTTTGGGTTCTGTCCCTCCTTCCTCCCGGCCCCCTCTTCTCCCCGGCAGAGCATGAGGCTCACAGAGTCCTCGGTCAGGGCAAACATCGCTCAGCAACAACCAAAAACATCGGCCTTATCAGCCTTGTTCCTGGGTTAAGTCAAAACACCAGCTACTAAGGAGAAGAAAAACTGACTGCAACTGCTGAACCCAGGACAAAGATTTACTTGACTTTCAGTGTTGTATGTATGTATGTATGTACGTATTAGGTGAAATTGTTTAACAATAAGAGGAACTATGTTCTTGCTTTGATATATATGGGAACATTCGCTTGGACTCTGGCCCTTTAGTGAATCAAGCTACTGTACTTTGAATTGAGCATGTGAAGTCAAGAGAGATAAGCTGATTTCCGTAAGAATTGACAAGCACAAGCCTTCATTCATTGTTTAAAGCAAATATGAATTTGGTGATGTTGTGGGTTTAACACTGTCAGTAGCCTGATGGCCACCTAGCATTGTGGGGTATGGTGGAGGATGGGAAATAGGGGTTACAGTCAGTCCATAACTGCACTGCTGCTTCTTCTTTCTCACATGTTTGTTGTGCTCCAGCATGGGCTTTTCTTGAGTTGCAGTTACTTCTTGAAGTATCCAACTGCTCTAGTGTGTGTAGTTCTACATGGGCTGCAGGATGGATATCTACTCCAGCGTGGTCAGCTTCATGAGCTGCAGGAAATAAATTGGTCCACCAGGGGGATCACTGAGCACCTCCTCACACCCCTTTTCTGACTTAGTCGCTCGCTGGATTATTTCTCACACTCTTCTCCTTCCTCCTCTCCCTGCCTGTTATTTTTGCCTTTTCTTAAATATGCTGTCCTAAAGGAATCACACACACAGCTGACACCCTCAGCCTTGTTCTGTGATGAGTCCACTGTAAGGTGGGCTGAAAATGGCTATATCTCAGACAGGACAGCCTCTGACCTTCTCCCACAGAAGCCACCCTTGCAGCCCTAGCACTGCTCAAAAGTTTGCCATCTACACCCAGAACAGGAAAAATTTCAGAGACATATTTAGCTTTTCAGACTTTTTTTAGCAATTAGAAGTTGGGCATGCAACATTTTTAATGACTTCAAAATGCATGGATTTTTGAGAAGAAAAAGAGGTTTTCATGTACTCCTGTTCTCATATCCTTAGCTGCATTGAGTTGTTTTAAAGTAAGTGAAGCTTATGTCATCCTATATGTTCAATACTGTCAGGAATTGTATCTTGACAGTTTGCCACAAGTACTTTTCCCAACACACACAATTATGAAGACCTGTTTGAAAATCGGTATCAACATCTTGTTTACAGCCAATTCTGATGATTAAAAAAAGTTAGCAACTAACTCAGAATTACTAAAAAATGCACTTGAGAGGTGGGAAAATCTGTTACAAGCTCCCGTTCTAATTGCAGAAGGAAGCTGTTACAGTGCTGTGGGCTATTTTGCAGTGGATGTCTTTTCTTCTTTTATGTAGCTGTTCTACTTTTTATTAAAGGCATATACTTGTATATGTATAGAAGCAAATAAAAAGAGAGATGTTGTTTGACAAAATTTTTAGACAATATACATGTTTCCACGGCTCTGCTATGATTTTTGAAAGCATGCCACAATCAGTAAAATGTATTTTACTTCTTTATCAAAAGTACTGATTTCATATAAATTCTCAGGAGAAAGAATGTCTTGAGCCTAAGGACAAATCATTCTATTGGATTTTGATGATTTAGTATGAAAGAAAATAGGCACTGGCCAAAGCATTATGTGTAGGGAATGATTGCTTCAATGTTTGCAACTGTCAGAGACTCTGCAAGGCTATTGACAACAATATGGGATGCTTTCAAGAAAGGCATTGTTAAATATACAGCTGTTGTGAGCAGTTCATAGAATCATAGAATACTTAGGGTTGGAAAGGAACTTAAGATCATCTAGTTTCAACCAACCTGCCATAAGCAGGGAAACCTCACACTAAACCATGACACCCAAAGCTTCATCTAACCTGGCCTTGAACACTGCCAGGGATGGAGCACTCACAACTTCCCTCCCTGGGCAACACATTCCAGTGCCTCACCACCCTCACAGGAAAGAATTTCATCCTTATAGCCAATCTAAACTTCTCCTGTTTAAGTTTCAACCTGTTACCCCTTGTCCTGTCACTACAGTCCCTAATGAAGAGTTCCTCCCCAGCAGCCCTATAGGCCCCCTTCAGATACTGCAAGGCTGCTATGAGGTCACCATGCAGCCTTCTCTTCTCCATGCTAAACAGCCCCAACTTTTCCAGCCATGGGAGATGCTCCAGCCCCCCGATCATCTTTGTGGCCCTCTTCTGGACTTGTTCCAACAGCTCCATGTCCTTTTGATGTTGAGGACACTAGAACTGCACACAATACTCCAAGTGAGGTCCCACAAGAGCAGAGTAGAGGGGCAGGATCACCTCCTTCGACCTGCTGGTCACACTCCTTTTGATGCAGCTCAGGATACGGTTGGCTTTCTGGGCTGCAAGTGCACACTGCAGTCGGCTCATGTTCATGTTCCCATCGACCTACACACCCAAGTCCTTCTCTTCAGGGCTGCTCTCAATCTCTTCTTTGCCTAACCTGTAGCTGTGCCTGGGATTGCTCCGACCCAGGTGTAGGAGCTTGCACTTGGCATGGTTAAACTTCATGAGATTGGCATCAGCCCACCTCACAAGCATGTCAAGGTCCCTCTGGATGACATTCCTTCCCTCCAGCGTATCCACCAAACCTCACAGCTTGGTGTCATCAGCAAACTTGCTGAGAACGCACTCAATCCCACTGTCCATGTCAGCAACAAAGATGTTAAACAAGACCGCTCCCAACACCGATTCCTGAGGGACACCACTCATTACTTGCCTTCTGCCGGACACTGAGCCATTGACCACAACTGTCTGCGTGCGGCCATCCAACCAGTTCTTTATCCACCAAGTGGTCCACCTATCAAATTGATGTCTCTCCAATTTAGAGACAAGGATGTCCTGTGGGACAGTGTCAAATGCTTTGCATAAGTCCAGGTAGATGCCGTCAACTGCTCTACCCCTGTCCATCAGCTCCATAACCCCATCATAGAAGGCCACAAAATTGGTCAGGCAGGATTTCCCCTTAGTGAAGCCATACTGGCTGTCACCAAGCACCTTGTTGTTTTTCATGTGCCTCAGCCTGCCTTCCAGAAGAATCTGCTCCAAGATTTAGCCAGGCACAGAGGTGAGACTGACTGGTCTGTAATTCCCTGGATCATCCATTTTGCCCTTCTTGAAAATTGGGGTTATATTTCCTTTTTTCCAGTCATCAGGAACTTCCCCTGATTGCCATGATCTCTCAAATATGATGGCCAGTGGCTTAGCAACTTCATTCACCAGCTCCTTCAGGACCCTTGGATGGATTTCATCAGGTCCCATGGACTTGTGCATGTTCAGGTTCTTAAGATGGTCTCAAACCAGATCTTCTCCTACAGTGGGCCCAAGGTCTTCATTCTCACAGTCCTTGTTTCTGCCTTCCAAGACTTGGGTGGTGTGGTCAGAGCCTTTTCCATTGAAAACTGAGGCAAAGAAATAATCCAGAACCTCAGCCTTCTCCAAATCCTGTGTAGCCAGTTTACCTGATAGTTTCTGGAGGGTGCCTATGTTGTCCCTGGCCTGTCTTTTATTCACAATGTACCTATGAAATCCCTTCTTGTTATCCTTCACATCCCTAGACAAGTTTAATTCTAACTGGGCCTTAGCTTTCCTCACCTGGTCCCTAGCTTCCCAGACAACATCCCTGTATTCATCCCAGGCCACCTGTCCTTGCTTCCACCTTTTATAAGTCTCTTTTTTCATTCGAATTTTCCTCAGCAGCTCCTTATCCATCCAAGGAGGTCTCCTGGTCCCCCTGCTGCACGTCCTTCCAGTTGGGATGCAACACTACTGAGCTTATAGCAGGTAATCCTTGAATATCATCCAGCAGTCTTGGGCCCCCCTGCCCTCTAGGGCTATATTCCATGGAACATTACTAAGCAGGTTCCTGAAGAGTCCAAAGTCTGCTCTGTTGAAGTCCAGGGCAGTGAGTTTGCTTCACACTTTTCTCACTGTTCTGAGGATCTCGAATTCAACCATCTCATGATCCAAGGCTGCCCTGGAGCATCACATTTCCAACCAGCCCTTCTCTGTTGGTGAGCACGAGGTCAAGCAGGGCACCTCTCCTTGTCAGCTCCTCTATTACTTGCAGAACGAACTTGTCTTCCACACAATCAAGGAACCTCCTGAATCACTTGTGCCGGGCCGTACCGTCGCTCCAACAGATGTCTGGGTGGTTGAAGTCCCCCATGA
>NDXB01002160.1:3861-16100 GCA_002631895.1 Agapornis roseicollis | reverse complement strand
AGGTTGTGAGTGCTCCATGCCTGGCAGTGTTCAAGGCCAGGTTGGACAAAGCCTTGGGTGGCATGATTTAGTGTTGAGGTGTCCCTGCTTATGGCAGGGGGGTTGGAACTAAATGATGTTAAGGTCCTTTCCAACCCTAACTATTCTATGATTCTATGAAAGTGGGAAGACCAAACAGGAAGATGATATTTTATGATTTGTGACTTCAGACAGAAAGTCCACAGACCTTAGTGTAGTAATTGAGTAAAAATGTTGAGAAAATAGTCTAATAGTGTGTCTTTTCACACTTCATCTCTGTAAAAATATCATCATTATTATAGGAATCATAAAAACAAATGCAGTGTTGCCACTGTTTAATAGACTCCACTATCTGCAAGAACTGGGCAGTACCACAAATTTCATCTGAGGTAGAATTCTTTGTGCAGTGGATACAGACATTCCCATTAAGGCTGAAGATGAGTTACTGTGAACTCCATTTTAATGTATGTATTAAATTTTATGCTAAATTCTTCTGGTTTTGCACTTAATTGTTTTCTATTTCTCAGAACCTGACAGGACATCAGGCCTAGAATGCTCTATGATACTTGCTGCTTCAAGAATTCTTGATGGCATTGTTCCAGTTCTGCCTATGTAGTTTCAAACACATTTCTTTTCTAGCTGCTTTTAAGACCAGACTGTAAAGAGCTAAGCCAAGTGCAGTAGAAAGCAGATTTAGGATTATGTTCTGCCTGGCTAGTGACTGGGGATTTAACTGCACAAAAGAAAGTGAGAAATGCCTTCTTAATGACTTCAGGTGGGGTTCTAATATATTTATCAGTGCGTGATTTCTGTGTTGGTAGACTCTGCAAGAAAACATTGGGATGTAAGAATGTCTTTTGAACATTCATAGCAGTTGGCCAGGAGAGCTAATTGGTGTAAGTGTCTTCGGTTTGAACCCTCTGAGGAGTAGCTCCATGCAGAGGTGTAAATGACTGACATGGAGTTCAAGGTATACATATCGTAGAATCATAGAATGTTTAGGGTTGGGAAGGACCGTAAGATCATCTAGTTCTCACTTGAAAACAATACTGAAAATAAAGGCATGACTAAATAATTTTTAGGTGACAGATGTATTTCATGCCAGAGTTGTAACTAAGCAATGCTGTGTATCGCATGTGGTCAGTGCTGGTTGCTGTGTGGTGTGAAGCTCTTGGGGAACATACTGCCTCTCCTTGTTATGTAGAATACTGTTCTTCTCAATTTTGGAAACTTTCCAGATGCTTTCCAACCGAGATGTATGTTAAAGTAAGTGTTGGAGCTTCCAGCTGTTCCTCTGATTCCATTATAGTAACATAGAGTTATTTTTTTCAGTGATCTGTGAAACTGCATATAACACCTGGATCTGCTATGCATTCTGGAGTCATTTGGATGTTAAAATACAGCAAGTAAAATTGTGGTGACACAGCAAGCAAGAAAAATGTAAGTACTCTAACCTGGCATGAAAATCGTAAGACCTGATACATCTTTAAATACAGTCATTTGTATATCTAATAGCACTATTTGATGAAAAAGTACCCTAACGCAAAAGTTTCAAACTTCTTAGGTGTACGTACCTCTGACCATTTCTCAGTGATGGTCTGTGTCACAATTAGTTATATCTTATTGACATAAGCTTGTTTCCTTTGGTGGTATGTCTTGTAGACATGGGAAATAGTCCATGCTTCCTCAAATGTCTTCAGACTGCAGGTTTTCAAGCTGTTGTTGGCATTTTAAAAAGGCTTTTGGGAGATAAGTTTGTAATTAAATTAAGATGTAATTAGATTAAGGTTTTCTGGGTTTCTCCCTTCAGTGATTGTTACTATCACCTCTGATCATACTAGGTGGAAGTAGGCCTGGACCTAACTTTCATGATCATGAAAGATCTCACCTTCATGAGTAGGAAAACAGTTGTTCTGTCTTTAGTCAAGATACGTAGAAAAACTATTTCTTGTTAAAAAGAAGTGAAAGCCATGAAAGAGTGATCACACTCCTGTCTGTTTGGGGCAATATGGTAAGTCAGGATCAGTTTGATGTGCTCTCCAACACCTTTGGGTGTCTTTTTTACAACTCCTGTGGGAGGAGTGAGTGCCTGTGATGGAAGTTCTGACTGAACATGGGTAGCCAGAGGGAGGTGAATCTTAGCTCTTATTATTTTTCTTTCTGATGTGAGGCAGAATTTGTAGTTTCGGCAGGCAAATTTGGCTTTCACTTCCAATTTTTTTCCCATCTGTCCAAAGACTGTGATTCAGGATACAACAGTGAATAATTATTCTCTTCCCCCTGTTCCTTTCCTTCCGTTACAACTGTCAGGCAAGATTTGACTTGTGTGTGTTAATGAATGCCTTTTTCTGAACAGCAGGTTAACATGATGGACCATAGGTTCTCAGAACTGTAAGTTGCACACAGTTATCTTAATTTTTTATCTTTCAAAATACAGCAGCCGGGAAGTATTTAAGGATTCTCATGTATTTTCTCAGTACTGATGCACTTGAAGTAGGACAGAGGCCTTTATTGCAAGAAGTAGTACATTGAGACATGTTTGTGGATATAATTTTCAGAGATAAGCATTCCCCATTTCTTCTATTTTTTGTTCTTGAGCTGCAATGAATTCATTGTGTTTCCAGAGAAGGCACAGCTGAGTTTCTCTTTGATGTTTGGCCAGGCAACCTTTATCAGTGAGTTTTAAAAGAGAGTAAAACAGAGCTGATGCTCCAAATGCTGCTCAGAGCCTTTTGTTTTTTCTCTCTAAGTATTTATTACCATCAACTACATTAGGAAGGGAAGAAGAGTAAGACCCCCATCTTTATAAAAATTTCACTGGCTCTTAGCAAAGCACAGGAAAAAAGCAGAACTTCAAATGAAGAAAAATGTTCTCTAGCTCAAGAATGCGTGGGCAGTCTTACTGACTCAGAATGTCTGAACTGTGCTCTTACAGCTTCTCCATGCCTCTATTTCTGTACTCGTTTTAATTGGCAGATACTAATAGTTTCCTGCCCACAGGAGGAATATGAAGATTATTCAGTGCTTCTAAAAAAGATGAGCAAAATTGCTCCTGCAGAGTTGCCTGTGATTTTATGAAGAAGGTGCAACAGGGCTGAAAAACTTGCTGGTTTATTTTGCTGGCACTTAGAATAATTTTTGCTGCTCACTGGAGAAAATGTTGGTTTTCCTCACTATTTAACAGATTGAACTGTCCTGTGAGGCTTGAACTGAAGCAGGAGGTATGTGGTGCAAGAACTGTGCTATACAGCAGGTCTGCCAAACAAAGTATGTGCTCTCTGAAGAAGCAGTCCTGGATCCCCCCATGACCCCATTAATTTCTGGCCTGTAAAATCTGCAAATTAGGGAGTTTCTGTACCCACTCATCTTTTCTTGGAGTATAGTTAAGTAGTAGTTCATATCTAACCATTCCTATAGTCATGCACAAACTCCATGTGTTTATTAAAAAAAAAATGTCAAATAGAAAAGATCTGCTTCTTTTCCATCAAGAGGTAGGTCAGGTTATAATCAGAGCTAAAGTGATTTGCAAGTATCTGTCACCTCCCAGTAATGGAGAAAATTACCACCCAAGTGAAATACTGAGTTCCTCCTGCTGTTGTCTGTGCCAGACAAGCTTATACTTTCCCTCCCTCCCTCCCTTCCTTCCTTACATAAAACTCTTGTAGCATCTTTGTGAGTTGTTTCGAATCATCACTAAGCAAGACTTAGAACCTATATTACCTCAGCCAAACTAGCTATGCTGGCTAGATTGGTGGCTACTTGGAAGTATGTATCATAAGTGCTCCAGGTTTATATTTCAGGTAGCTGAAATTTATTACTTGGGTTGATGGAAATGAAGTGTATAAAGTATCAGTGCAGAAGAATATACTACAGAAAATATGCTAACACATAAAAGTGCAAGCAGCTGTTGGTTTATGGATATGAAGAGGCAGCATAGTTATCAAAAAGTACTTTAAAGGATGACACTGAATGCAGTTCTGATTCATACAATCATAGAATCATTTAGGTTGGAAAACACCTTTAAAATCATTGAGTCCAACTGTAAACCTAACACTGCCAAGTCCACCACTAAACCATGTCCCTAAGTGCCACATCTACATGTCTTAAATACCTCCAGGAATGCTGACTCAAACACTTCCTTGGGCAGTCAGTTTCAATAACCCTTTCAAGTTGTCAAAATCAACATTTTTCCTAATATCCAATCCATACCTCACCAGGCACAACTTGGGACTATTTCATTTCATCCTATGACTTGTTATCTGGGAGGAGAGATGAACACCCACCTCACTCCATCCTCCTTTCAGGTAGTTGCAAAGAGTGATACAATTTCCCCTGAGCTTTGTCTTCTCCAGACTAAACAACTCTGGTTCCCTCAGCTGTTCCTCATCAGACTTGTTCTCAAGACTATCCACCAGCTTCTTTAGCCTTCTTTGGACGAGCTCCAGTACCTCAATGTCCTTCTTGTAGTGAGGGCCCCAGAACTGCACACAGTATTCAAGGTCTGTGACTTCACCAGTGTGCATACAGAGGGACAATCCCTTCCCTAGTGCTGCTGGCAACACTATTTCGAATACAGGCCAGGATGCTATTGGCTGCCTGGGCACAAGCTGGCTTATGTTCAGCAGCTGTCAATCAGCACCCGCAGGTCCTTTTCTGCCAAACAGCTTTCCAGCCACACTTCTTCAACTCTGGAATGTTGCATGGGGTTGTGACCCAGGTGCAGGACCCAGCACTGAGCCTTGTTGAACCTCCTACCAATTGCTTTGGCCCACCAGTCCTTCCTGTTCTGATCCCTCTGCAGAGCCTTCCTACCTCAGGCAGATCAACACTCCCACGCAGTTTGATGTCCTTTCCCAACTTACTGAGGGTGCAATTGATCCCCTTGTCCAGATCATTGATAGATATTAAACAGAACTGACGCCAATCCTGAGCCCTGGAGACCACTTGTGACCAGCTGCCAACTGAATTCAACTTCATTCACCACCACACTTAGGGCTTGGCCATCTAGCCAGCTTTTTACCTAGCAAAGAGGTGGAGGACAAACTTCTAGTTAACATTTTGTGCTCATAGCTACCTACAGACAGCAGTGAAGTACTAGTGTTAGGGACAGAATAATAAACCTTTTTTAATGGCAGTGGCTTGGTTTGTTCAAGAAACAGGCTTTCTCAAAGAATGAAGCTGCAGACCTGCTGAACAGGTGAATATCACTGTGCATCTGGCAAAAGTTTTATATCACTCATACATACATGGACAATTTTATATTCCTTGTTTAGGTTCATCTGCCTTTACTACAGGACACTATGTGCTGGTAAAGGACTTACAGTGACAGTAAAGATTATTTCATCTCTCTTGAGCCTTTTTGTGTGGAAAATAGAACAAATAAATTTTTCTTGCATTCTTTTCTTATGTTTCTACATTCAGTTACAGTATACACCTTAATTTAGAAACTCAGTATTTATGGGACACCAGCTTTTAAAACAGGTTACTGCAGAACTGCAGTGTTGCAATAACAGAATGGGTAGCAGTTATTCTACACTACAGTGTTTTTACTCAGCAAAGTATCAGAATCTCCTTGTTAAAAATAATGTCATGTTTTGGAGTCTGAATACTGTTACTACAGTAAAACATGCATTAACAGTCAGCTTACAAGTGAGTAATAACATAGAGATCCATTAGTATATTAACTTGTTGGCAGTAATAAATAATTATTCATTATTACAATCTCTTCTTGACATTTCTGCTGCTGAAATTTTCAGTGGGACTGCAAAATGTTCTCAGATATATATTAGAAATCTGTTGATGGATGTTCAGTTGGTATAAAGCTCTCAGAGCAAGCTACTCTTCTGGATTGCTGCCTAGTTAATTGGTGATTAATGAAAGCAACCAGTTTGTATATGACTTTGGAAGCCTGTGTTCTTGGCATTATTGAGGTATGTAAGTGTCTTCCTCAGATAAAACATGACAGACAACACCTAAAATACATCTGCTTTATACTGCTACCTGTCAGATCAAGGAAAAGGTCTGGATTCCTAAAGCTACAAATTTAATTGGGAGATGAACTGGCAAATACTCTATACTTAGTTCTTTCTGTGACATCCTCTCAAGGCATTTTGCATAATGAAGGGCAAAATCAGCAGATGAGACATATTGATGTCATTGTCCAAAAATATGCTGCATTTTTCAATGAAGACCTGCNAATTGGGAGATGAACTGGCAAATACTCTATACTTAGTTCTTTCTGTGACATCCTCTCAAGGCATTTTGCATAATGAAGGGCAAAATCAGCAGATGAGACATATTGATGTCATTGTCCAAAAATATGCTGCATTTTTCAATGAAGACCTGCAGGCTGTTAAAAGTAAACCTTTTTTAAAAGCCAATGCCCCTTAAAAAAAAAAAAAAAAGAGAGGAAAGCAAATGACCTTATCAAGTGCCCTACTACAGGAATGGCTGAGTATCTGAAACTTCAGAAGAAAGTATTGGCCTAAAAAATCCAGTTACTAGGTGAAATCCTGGGTAGTGATAAATGCTTGCAAAGTCCTCTGAAATTAATGGGAATTGTTAGTGCTTAACACTTCCTCAAATTTGACTCAGAGTCTGTAGGAGCAGCCTCTTTTAACTGTTGGTAATTAAATGGTTATTCTTGCAATTCTGCAAGCTGCACTCACCACATTGCTGCGATCATTATCTTGCAATTAATTCTTCAGGGCTTTCAGAAGTAGCTCTTGAAGCTGACAGCTGCAGCCTGCAACATATCAAGTGCTTTATATAGCTACTTTAATGAAAACTCAGATGAGTGTAAGGTCAGTCTATCCACAGTATGTTCTAATTAGTTTTCCACTTTTCTTTAAAAAGCAAATCACATCTGGCTCAAAGACAGAAGCTCATTGTGCCAGACATGTAACAGAATAGGTGTGGCTTTGTATTTCTCATTTCTGAAGGATAATGATGTGGAAAACTCATTCTCTTCTACTCTTTAGTAATCCTCCATCTGTTATTGTATTTGTGTGTGCAGCTGGATACAAAAGCTAATCGCAAACCTTTGCATTGAAAGTTTTTTGTTAGCTCCGATGTCAACTTCAGCTTATGCAGACAAGGTTGTTGAAGCAGAAATGTTGCAAAGCAGTGTGCAACATCACTCAACTGTATATGCAAGGCAAGATTATTAATACCACAGCATCCATGTAAAGTGACTGCTACAAATTTCCAGGACATTTTCATAGCTTATTGTTCACTTTATTATGTTCTAGGTGAGTCTTCTAGTTCCTTGGAAAGCTGTCTTTACACTTAGAGCAGAAAGTCAATATTTCTATCCCATGGAATTTAGTCTGAACTCAAGGAAGAATTTGCCTCAGTGAATTTCTGATATTCCTGCCTGAGATGAGCAATTTAGAGACGGTATTTTTATCACTTGTGAAACAGCATGTGTTCTAACCAACTAAAGGTCAAAATCTACTTTTCTAATTTTGGAGGAGGGGGTGGAAGCATGGAGATGATACCCGGAGGTGATACCACACTTCTGCTGATGGTCCTGGCATGCCAAAGCAACAGCCAGGTGTGTACCAGACTTTTCACTTAGTAGCATATGCATGGCCAGACATCAGTAAATGGGGGCAGAGTGAAAAAAACTTATGTTAATTTGTGACTCCTTTTTAGTGCCCATAATTTCAGAAGAGCAGAATTTCATTGCAGTATTTTCAGTTCTCTTGAGTTGTTGGTGAGAAACAGCTCTGAATCATGAGAAGGCTGATTCTCAGTGGAGATCCATTCTCTTAGTATAGGAGGCCAAAGTGATAAGTAGGGAATATGCAAGGAATCCAGTCATAATAGACAAAAAAAGTTCTGGGAAAAAGAATAAATAAAAGGAGGGATGAGAGGTTGCTTTAAGCTCAGTGGGGTGAGATTACTGTGTTGTTCTTTCAGGCCAGCCAGTTGCAGAGGCTGTAATAGCAAAATGCTAGTTTAATAACTTTTGTGCACAAGTGATACTGTGGAAGGTAGTGATCTTCTATATTTCCCCTCTTACTATGTGTGAACATACTTTCATTCAGGAGGCCTAATTAAAGAATTTGAATAGTTCCATTGAAAGTAATAAGATTAATCATGCTGGAAGCCAACCACATGTTTAAGTATCTTCCTAAACAGCTACCCCAGAATGTAGAACAATATTGGCTCAGGCTTCCTTGGGGGCCTTTTGTTTTGCAATACTACTCCTAGTGTAAAAAAATAGGTGCAGTAAATTACTGCTCTGATATATCCCTGTTTCCTATGAATTGGGAAACACTTAAATCCCCTTAAATATCCCATGAATTGGGAAGCACTTAAATCCCCTAAATATCAATTTATTTTTGGCTTTTTTCATTTTATTCAGTACAGTTATATCCTCCATTATTTTATGTATATTTTAAAAGAGATTACAAAGCTTGTAAGGGTGTTTTATAAGTAAATCATTAGTTATTTATAGGTAACAGTAAAAACTGGTGTAAGATACATATGCATATCAGAATACAAAATATTTAAGTAAAATGAATATGTTTCTGTCACTTATTTGGGAAGATACTTTACCCATCTCTTACCCATGTCTTTCCTTCTAGAATATATGTGAGCATAATGCAAGGTGTCAGCGTGGGTAGATTTTTATTCTTTTGTGGAAGGCTCTATCCTTTTTCATTCGTTAGCTCTGTACATGATCAAGGGGATTATTCATTCTGCAAAGAACAGCTTCTTTGGAGAAGCACCACAGAACCACCTGCATTGATGTGAAACGCATATGTGTTCCAGATGTAGGTAATGGATAAAATCATCAGCCTTGTTGGGAGCTGGCTACTTTGACTGTAGCCATCCCCCTTCAAATCTTAGTTTTGTTTTTGTGAGCATATCCAGTACACCGTTATTCTAACTTTGTGACATGTGCCTTGACCTGTTTTCCTAATTTCAGATTAATGTTAATTTCATTTGTACAGTACTAACCATTTTATTAAGAGAACATTGTATTTGCATGTAAAGAATTCAAAGCTTAGACCTGTGGTGAAAACTTCTGTACACTGAAGTCTTGGTGTGTAGTCTTTGTATGTGCACCTTCTTATTATAATGGCAATGGTGTTTATGAATATCGTACATTTGTTATACTTTAAGCAGATACAGCACAGTTTTTGGTCTTTGCATATCTGCTAGATTGTCAAAAGAAAATGCATATTTGCTAAAACAAAAATCCCATGTTTTAAAGGACCAGTAAGGTGCTGTCTGAAGCCAAGGAAGCGTGAGTATTTCTAGGTAGGATTTTTAACCTGATGGCTTGTGAGTCCCAAACTGGGGGTAAAGAAAGGGCATAAGGTATTGAAAAATAATACCACACATGAAAAGATGCCCTTTTGTTTCTGGCAACTTTTGTAGATAGGTATTTTCTGACATAAAATTAATAGATTATTTAAAAGCTTGACTTGTACGTAAGCGGTTGACCTGAAAACTGTGCAAGCCATGCCTAAACTGTGCATTGCATATGCTTTTTAGATTAAACTTGCAGTTAAGTGAAAAGAAAGCTGGTAGCCAGTTTGGAATTTGCATTTCTGGCAGCTTCGTGCAAGAGTTACAGCTTGTGGTCTGGCCTGAGCCCTCCAGAGGGGGCAGACTGAAGGCAGAGTCACAGTTTGTGATTCATTTCATTTCATGACATTCTTTTGGCCACAGGAGAATTTTTCTTCTGGTTGTTGTGCTTCAGTGTTTATGAATCTCACAGTGAGAAACATACCTAAGGAACCTGCTGACCATATTAAGCATAGGATCTAAGTGACTTACAAGCAATGGATGAGCAATTCATTTTGAGTCAGAAGGAGTTATGGTTCAGGAGAGAATGTAATCTGCAGCAAAGGTTTTCATGCAATCCTGAGAATATTCGGGATAAGTTTTGTTTTATTTGGAACTTTCAGAGGTCTCTTAATGGAAGACTAATGTTGTTGATCACTGGTGAGAAGAGCCAGTTGAATAATTAAAACATAGGAAAAAAATGTATTAAAAAAGGAAGAGTACCAGGAGCTCAATCTTCTTAATCTATCAAATTCAAGGTGAAAGGATGGTTGTAGTAGTCATTGTATGAGAAATATAATTTATATGTTCTCATAATATATTAGAAATATAATTTTCCTATGGAGGGATTTCTGAAATCCATCAGATGAAAATCAAAGCAAGTTATGATATTTTCAGTTGACAAATTGGGAATCAGGGAGCTAAATATTACTTAAATAATTGGACCCCCTGTTTGCCAGGGAAGCCATGGATTATGCTTCACTAGATGCATCTTAAATCAAGAATAGGTATTCCTGGAATGAGTTTTGACTTTCAACTTCATACCCCTGCTTCTTAAGTTTTTTGTGTTATCCTTGACAAGAAAGTGCTACATGTTGGTTACAGTTCTTCTGGATGTGGCCTAGTAGCCTTTAATGCATGCTTGTTTTTCCCTTAGGACTTACTAGGATTTTAAAAATCTATTTATAGGAACAAATAGCTAAAGCATTCCCTTTTCCCATTTAGGAGCCAAATTGCACATAGTTTTCTGTGTTCACTAAAGGTTATGTAGATGTTTGACAATTTTAATTTAAAGAAGGTTAAACTTTCGCACATTGTTTACAAATTAGGTTCTATAAAACATCCTGACTACATGGAAATGACAGTGATTGATGTGCAGTAACATACGCACAATTAATACTGAGTGAATTGCTAATTACAGGATTGACATCTCATTTGCAATGACATGCCGCAGGTCTCTTGCAAAAAGAACTGGCAGTGTTGTCATGTTATTTCTCCATTTCCCTCAGCTTGTAGTTTGATGCCCTACAGTTAAAGTTTGACTAAAGATTCATTCTCATTTTGGAAAATCTCTTGCAATGTAAGAAAAGCCTTAGGATTAAAAGCAAAATGGTCACCACTCCTCAAGAATTAAATCCCTCCTGATTCTTCCTTCTATCAAAGGAGATAAATTGAGCTATGCTATTCTTACTTGATTTTATTAGTTATACTAGATATCTTACCCTTTCTGCTTTATTTCCCTGGCATGCAGAAAAAATAAATACTACTGTTAGAGAGGCAACTTACCCAGGAATCTGGCTTGAAAGGAAAGTACATTCAAAATGGTACATTTTATTAAGGAAACCCTTGTGTTTGTAAAATCTACAATAGTAAACTTCAGAAGCTGTGTTTTGCAGTGGCCCTTAAAATGGTAGTTACGTATATTAATTGCTGGGGCTCACAGAAACGGGCTGGCTAGATGCAGTCTCTCACATGCAACACTGAGCATCTTCTGATCTAGTCACCTTCCTTGGCCACATGTATACAAGGAACAATGTGACTATTCAGTGCCTACAGCAGTATTATTTGTTACAAGGTCAATTACAAGGTCAGTTAGGTTGGAAAGGATTTTAAAATAACTGCTGTGGTTTGGCATGTGCATATCTGTGGTGTAGGTAGAGAACAGGGGACAGCAAGGTCAACAAGCAGAAACACAGAATGACTGCACTAACACTGACAATGGAGCCAGAAGCTGGTAAAAAAAAAGAAAATGACTGTATGGGGGTTCCCAATGATACAGAGCTGCTACTATTCCTGGCACTGACTTACTGAATAAGAAGTCAATGGGATGTAACCCCAGAAGTCCTGTGGGTTTTGCCTCAGGTTTTCTCAGAAACAGACACCCTGTTTGTGTAAGGAAAGAGCCTTTTGGCTTTGGTGATTTCAGAGGTGCGTACACACTTTATAATATGATTCTTCCATCTGGTAAGGTAATTAATTTACAAGAGTGATATACGAACTGTGCTCCCTTTGGCCTATAGAAAGTCAAACTGAGCAGAGTCCAGAAATATCTAGGAATATGAAATATGAGGAGACCTAAGTAGAAGCACAGAGAAGGCTGAGTTATGCATGGATATCCTAAGGCAGAAACATTTTTTTAACTTCAGGAGTAACACAGTGTGTAGAGCAGACCCCTGCATCCCCTTAAGCATGCTCACATCTGCCCTGCCTGCAAGGAAAGAAGATTCAAGCACAGCTTTTTATCACAAGGCCTCCAAAATGAAGACAGGTTAATTGTTTGTGGGTTTTTCTGTTTGTTTTGGGTTTTCTGTTTAGTTTTGTTCTGTTTTGGTTTTTTTATGGAGGTATTTTGTCTTTTTTGTTGTTGCTCTTGTCTGTTTGGGTTGGTTTTTTGGTTGTTTGGGGGGTTTTTGGTTTTT
>NDXB01002159.1:0-24212 GCA_002631895.1 Agapornis roseicollis | reverse complement strand
CTGAACAGCCCCAACTTTCCCAGCCTGTCTTCACATGGGAGATGCTCCAGTCCCCTGATCAACCCCATCACCAGCTCAGGAAGGCAGTGACCAAGGTGAGCTCCACATTTGCTCACTGTGCCACGGCAAGACCAGATCCACTCTCCCTACTCACCTTTAGCAAGAGGTTCCATGGCCACACAACAAACCTTACACCCCAGAGACTGCTCCTCCAAGCCTCTATATTTACACACCCCATCCCTGGAAAGTGTTCAAGGCCAGGTTGGATGGGGCTTGGAGGAACCTGCTCTAGTGAAAGGTATCCCTGCCCATGGCAGGGGGTTGGAGCTGGATGAACTTTAAGGTCCTTTCCAACCCAAACCATTCTGTGATTCTATGATTTAATAAAATGAAGGTTTGCAGTACCCTGGTTATCTCAGAACACTTTCCTAATATGAATTAACCAACTTGAGGCCTCGGAAGACAGCAGTCATTAGAAAGTGCATCTACTTCTGGCCATGAGTGGATTCACCAGTGTGATGGGATCTATATTAATGGACCTTTCTTACCCAAACTGTGCTCAAGATCAAGCACCGAGTTAGTGGCAATGATACATGGGTGGTTGGTGTTAACCCTTGAACCTCAGACTTGCATCCATATGCTGTACAATGAGTTTCTTCAGGCCTGTGTAGGGCCAAGTCTGGCTTTGGCAGCAGCTGTGCTGTGTTCATGCCCAGCTAAGTGAGAGCTATCTGGGTCTCAAAGCATCACAACAGTGCATTGGTTTTCCCAATTCAAACCAGTCCTGCCCAGTATGCCCATGTCCTAAGTCACAACAGTGCCTTTTGGGATGGGAATCAGAGCTACCACCCAATGCGATGTCCCTGGGACCTTGATGCTGCCTGCATGTGAGCACATGTGGGTCTTCCCCTGTGGATGGATCACTGGCTTCAACAAGATCACTCTGCATTTCCATCCTCTTGAACAAGAGGGGAAAAGAAGCCCCAGGTTAGCCTGGGTGGGAGAGCAGTGGTGTGCCATTAGGATGCAGGGAAGGGGGAGGAAAACTTGCATTAGGGGAACAGTCAGGAAAATGAAACAAGAACTCCAGTGACAGATGAGAAACACACCGTCTTCAGTAAGCAAATAGATGTCTCGTGAGTTTATGTGTCAACAGCCTCCTCTACAAATGTGGGAAATAGGCAAGAGGGAAAGGAATTTGTCTAACACTGGTTTTAGGGGTCCTTCAAAAGTGGGTTGGTCTCTGTTTTACAGAAGGGGAAATGCCACAGGTAGGACTCGGCTGAGACATTAGGGCTCTGTCTGATCAGACCGATAACATGAAGATCCTTCAAGTGTAAGAGAAAAGGAACTTAAAGCCATTTGTCACCTCTCTGAATGAAGCCCATGACCCGAAGCACATTAGAAGGGCTTTGTTCCCAGCACAGAAGGACTTTTTAGAGAGGAAAAATCCCCAGAAAGATAAATTTCCAGTGCAGAATCAAGCCTTGTGTTTGGTCGGGAGTTAAAACCAGCCAGTCAGTGCTGAACAAGTGTTATAACACTGCCAGTCTCTCTGAGCACTTCAGAACTGACTGCCTTTCTTCATTTCCAGTGACATTATCAGATGCTCCTTATCCTAGCACTTGTTTTTCCCTTCCTGTTGTTCCCTCTGCGTATAATGAGCTGGAAGTCACATCCCAAGTTTTGAAGTTACTTTATGATGAGTGAAACTTCTGCTTAGTGTGTTCCCACCACAGAATTCCTTTCCTTTAATAGGCCCAGAGGTGAATACTGTGAGAGAACCAGTTTACACAGGGGAGCTGTCAGCAAAAAGTTATTTGGAAGGGTTTCATTACCCATTCAGCTAATGAATCACAAGGAACACACTCGTTTGTCTCCTCTTCCCACGCAATACCAGGATGTGCTTTTTTAAACCACTGCTGCAATTAGAGCAGAGAGATAGAATTCCATTTGCACGGCTTTTACAATGAGAGCAGAGAGGTAGCATCCCATTTGCACGGTTGGAATAATGGGTATATATTGTTTACGTAGAACTGGGCTCAAAATATCTGTTGTTCTGACTTGACACGTGGTCATGAGGATGTCTTGCGTTCCAATAAGCTCTTGGGAATTTTTGTATTTGGGAGGCTTAAAAGAGGCTTCTTTGGCAGTGTGGACTGTACGATCTGGGCACTGGTTAGTAGGTCATAAATTGTGTTACCGAAGGTGCTGATGAGTATAAATAGGGGGAAAAAAGGCTAAACCCACAAACTTTGCATCCCTAGATGGAGTCTGAGTCCCTTGGCACAAATTCTTGCTGCTCTGGGCCCATTCTCTTCAGTGCTCAACTGGTTTCAGTCTGCTTTAAAAGCCTGCAATGTGTTAACCATGCATAAAAATCCCCATCCGTAGATTCTGCCGTGCTCTGAAGGGCCCTGTAGGACTCTCAGCAAAAGGGAAAAAGCTCTGGTAAAGAAGGCCATCACCCTGCAGAGAGCTTTGTGCATGCTTCACTTTCCACGCTCAAATCAGTCAATTGGAGTCAATAAGAAGACGTGAGGTCAAGGAGCATCCCCTTTCCCCTCTCTGCTCAGATTGTTGAGGGCTGATGGGTTAATTTGCTCCTGGACATTTTCACCTAACAAGTGCCTCTCCATCACGGGGACTGCAGACATCCATCGGCTGCAGGGACCTGCTGCTCCTTACTCGCTTGGGTGCGCTCCATCTGTGTCTGGTGCACATTTGGGATGAGCTGCAGCAGGGCTGATGTTTTGGTACATCTGTCAGAAGCACACGAGGACATTATGTGCTCCCATATTGGGTGTTTGGTAAGAAAAATCACTGCTGGTAAGGCTTCCCCATGTCTGTGGTGCATAAGCAGAGTCAGTGGTTGTGGTGGCAGCTGTGGTGTTGGTGATGGATGGCTTAACAGCTACCACACTGACCTTTAAACTGCTGAGCTGGGGCTCGTGTCCTCAAGGGGGTTAAAAGGTGTTGGGCAGCTCTGCTAACATTATTAAGTGGATTACATGACACAGAGCAGAACACGGGTCTGAGTCCTGAGGTTGCCCTCAGGGCATGGCATTAAAGTCTGTGGCTGGGATTCACCCATAGGTCAGGTTATCGACCTTTTCGCCTATGGAGTTTGATCCTGTGACTGATGTGGAAACGCTTTCTCATACCTAATGATACTCCTGCAGGGTGTCTGCATGACACAGGTCATCCACCTGCTATGGAGAATCAGCCCACCCGTTGTGGCTCATTGGAAAAGATCTTCCTACCATGTTCCTCAATCCCAGCCATTCACGGTGTGGACATGGAAAAGCCAAATTATGAAAATCACAAGTGTTTTTCCTAGGACATGTAAGAGTAACTCAGAAATCATAAGCAGCTCCTTGGAAAAGAGACTGCTAGTCCTGAATAGTGCAATGCTCTGTGAATGGACCGTAAGAGAACACAAAGTTCTACCCTGTCTGTAGCACTTGATCCCACAGCCAGCTCCCCCCAGTGTGAACCAGTAAGTGTAGGAGCATCTTCCCACCACCTACCTGCAGTGATGGATGCCAGCCGGACATAATCAAAGCCCCTGATGAATGGCTCGTAAGGGGAACTCTCCAGTACGTTCATGCCTGTGGTGAAAAGAGAAGGTGGTGAGAAGGCAGCTGAGGCTCCTGAGGGATGCCTGGGAAGTACAAGGTTCAACATCTGCAGTGCAGGTTTGCTTGATGGGTCCAAGGGGACGTGCCCAAAAGGCCATAAGTAAGCGGATACTCAGAGTCACAGGAACTGATGTGTGGCCATACGCTTAGAGAAGGGAATAGGACATAACTGGCTTTTAAAAGTACATCACAGCTTTGGGAAGCTTGCAACCCTCTATAACTCAAGTCTTGGGCTCCCTTATAGGGCTTGCCACTGAGGACACCAAAATGTAGTACAGGCTCATGGGCAGGATTCAAACCACCAGCTCCCTATATACATGGGATTTCCATCCCCATTCCTGCTATTCCCTATATGTCCCTCCCTGGGTCAATGGTCCTCACCTGGACAGGGTTGTGTGTGCAGCAACACATGCCTTCCTGTTTATTACACTTCTTCCTTTCTCCTTGCCAGCAGCCCTTTCTTACTTGACATGGAGCTAATGACCCACAGCCCCCTTAGAAACTTCATTTTTAAGCTGTTGGGAAGCTGAATTTATTCACTTGGTGCTTCCCTTTTGTGCTCTCAATGCTCTGCAATGCCCCGTCACCCTGATGGATACCACAGAATATTACTGAGGCAAACAGCTCAGTATCATTTTTTCCTTTATTAGACATTTAGATGGATATGGACAGCAGCAGCAGATGTACTGGCTGGGATAAAAGAACTATCAAGCCTCATGCTCCGGGCATATGCTGATCACCAGCTGCGGTCAGGAGGAAATAGCTCCCAGGGTACAGAGCCCTGTGCAGTTACTACAGGTGCATTTACAAGGCAGCTTTACACCTTCATTGAAATATCTTGCATCGTTACTGACTGGAAAGGGGCCCATTTGTATGTTCCAGCGTAGCAGTTTTATGTCCTGATGATATAGCACCTTATCAGAGAATTGTTATCGGGTTGTCATCGTGTTATTGTGTCTCCAAATGGGAAGGTGGCTAAACACAGGCGCGCTCAAGAGAAGCTGAGTAAATAGTATGCTTTGCAAATTCCCTGAACGCACACTTCCACAATTGATTTTATAAGAGGGCTTCTAGGAAGCTTTTTACAGCCTCCTGGGTATGGAGGACTGAGAGACAAAGCTCTACATGGAGCATGTGGATTGGCTTCCTTTCTCAGTCAATTAAACATGTGTAAGGACTCTGAAACCTGGGACTGTTATGAAGTATATTTCCCTGGGGAAATTAAGGTAAGGGAATCAAAGGTTTGGGAGCTTGAATCTGCATTGCAAGTGAACTCTGAGCTTGAAAAGATGCTGGGCTGAGGACATGACAGCAGAGGACAAGTAGGGTAGAGCCTTGGCAGGCTGTGATATCAGCCTTCTCACAGTCATTCCCTAGATGGAGGTCCCAGGCTGCTGGGCAGGAAGAGCATCCATTCAGCATCTCCTACTCTGCACCTGCCTGGCCCATGCCATGCCTGGCCCCTGCCTGCTCCCAGCACACTGCCTGCTGTCCTCACACTGCTCTTCCAGGAGTGGTCCCAGACCTGGAAGTCCTCCTGACACCACTGTCCTCTACAGCATGGTGCAGATGAGGAGTGTCCAAAGATTCAGGATGTGAAGGTCAACCTGCTCTGATGAATGGAGAGGCTACCTCTTTCGCAGGCTTTGCTTCATAGGATGACAGAATCCCAGCCTGGTTTGGGATGGAAAGGACCTTAAAGCTCCTCCAGCTCCAACCCCTGCCATGGCAGGGACCCCTTCCACTGGAGCAGCTTGCTCCAAGCCCCTGTGTCCAACCTGGCCTTGAGCACTGCCAGCGATGGGGCAGCCACAGCTTCTCTGGGCCATCCCCCTGGGCCAGCGCCTCAGCACCCTCCCAGGGAACAGCTTCTGCCTCAGAGCTCAGCTCAGCCTCCCCTCTTTGGGCAGGTTAAAACACAAGCAACTATCTGGCATAGTAATATATCTGGCATATAATTATGGGAAAGATTTGACCCTGGATGGTGCTGAGGCTTCTTATTTCCCCAGTCACTTTGTAGCCCCATGCTCTGCTCCCTCCAAGCTGTAGAACCTCACAGCTTTCTGGGCACTTCATCAAGTAGTTTCCATGCTGGCAAAGTCTGTGCATTAGAGTCTGCATCCTCTTTGTTTTGCTTGGCCTTTTGGCCTGTGTTATCACCCTGCACCTTTCCCTCCAGTGCTCAGCCAGCAGTGTTTTATTAGTCTGTATCGCAGCCCATAGGTGGAAGGTTCTGTTTTATTCCCCATTTTAATTTTCATGGTGCATAAAATACTCACCAGCCTGACACGGAAGAGTTACGACCACTGAGGTGTGCTTTTATGATGACTCTTAAAAACCATCAAAATCCAAACTTACTAAATACTGGCTCTGGGAACACTTTAAATTCCAGCTGATGTCACCAGCTCCAAATCTTCACTAACCCAAAGACATTGGCACATTTGAAAGCCTCCAAGAGAGTGATATTTTTTAAGTTCATGCTGTTTTTTAGCTCAGTGACCATGCTTTGTGTACTATACCCATGGCTTTCATGGTCTTGGCTAGCCTAGGTAGATGGAAAACATAGCATGTATTTCTGCAGCAGTAGATATCGAGGTATACTGGGAACACCATAAAAAGAGGGCAGGTTAGAAAAAAACAAAGGAAGGAGGGATTGCTTTCCCTGAAACATCTATACCATAGGGATCAGTAGGTTATGAGAGGGAATGGGATGCTGCAGGGGTGGCCTTCTTTGTGGCCACTTTTGGGGAGCTCTGTAGAAAGCCCTAGCAGTAATTCCCTTTGAGGAAGACCATCAAGAACTGAGCACCCTGCTTGACTGACCTTCCATCAACGTGTGGTGGATGCTCCAGTAGACGCTCAAGCAGTGCTTCTCCTTTTTCATGCCACGCTTGCATTTGCAGCCATACAGTTGGCTGGACAGCAGGGCTGTCACGGTGCTCCTGCACTGGTTCTTGGCGTCTGGGCCCAGCTTGTTGGCTCCATTGCCTGCAATACATTGCCGGAGGGTCCTGAATTTGGCACTGCAGATGGGGTCGTTGGTACAAGACTCGCCTGCTTGAAGGCAGTCCCTGCTCGAGCTGACAGCTTCCGCCATGCCTTCTGCAAGAAAACCAGACAAGCGGTTTAACAGTGATGGAGTAACCGCAGGTGGGAATGGATTGTGTCTCCCATGACCATGCTGGGATGTCCATCTTAGAATCATAGCATGATTTGTGTTGGAAGGGACCTTAAAGCTCCTCCAGCTCCAACCCCTGCCATGGGCAGGGACCCCTTCCACTGGAGCAGCTTGCTCCAAGCCCCTGGGTCCAACCTGGCCTTGAGCACTGCCAGGGATGGGGCAGCCCCAGCTTCTCTGGGCCATCCCCCTGTGCCAGCGCCTCAGCACCCTCACAGGGAAAAGCTTCTTCTTGTATCTAACCTGCATTTCCCTTGTTTAAATTTAAACTCATTATCCTTTGTCCTGTCATTACAGTCTCTGATGAAGAGTCCCTCTTCGGCATCCCTGTGGGCACCCTTTGGATACTGGAAGGCTGCTATGAGATCTCCAGAACTTCATATGCAGAGATGGAAATCTCTCTAATCATCAGCCGCTCTACAATCAATGACCTTGCTTCTGAGATCTGTAAGTGGGCAGATCCTTCCCCAGCAAGTCAACTGGAGGCTTTAAATGCTCAGTCTTAGCATTCCTACTCATGGATTGCCCATGTGATAAGGAGCCCTGGTTGCACTGGGCAGCAGCATGGCAGAGGAACAGGAGTGGGTAAAAGGAAGTTGGAAGGATGTTAAGGGGACAAGGCACAACCTGAGATTCAACACCTCAACCCAACCCTCTGTCTTCTATTAGTGGGCCACCAGTAGCGATGTGGCATCCTGCTGAGGACCTCTCTCCTGGAGACCAGGTTCTTTCTGGTTTGAGAGAGAGACCCTGGACAGGGTTAGCCTGGAACCCAGATTATATATGGCAGAAACATGTCCAGTTCCTGTGCTTGCTCTTTCTTGGTGCACAAAAAAGCTTTCCAGACCCATTGCTCCCCCAGCTCTCCTTCATTTTGCCCTCCAAAGTTAACAGCATCCCAAATGCTATGGAGATCGCAGCCTTTCCCCCGGGACATGGCTTAACCCTGCCTACACCCCACTGCAGCTGTGGATGGCTCTGTGTGGGGTGATTTGACATGGAGCCAGCTCACATGTGTCGCAGCAGTTGGCCCATGTTTGCTGTCACCACCTCCCCAGGACTCCCACTGTTCTGCCTTGGCTTTTTCCAGGTTTCTCCAAGTTTTCCTCAGAGTTTATTGTACAAACACAAAGTGCTCTCTTCCACATACTGAGAAGAGAGATGAAAGCATGGGAGGAAGACATTATTGCTACTCACACACCAATATATTAGTGCAGCAGGGCTCAATGATGCTGTGTCCCCATGGCCTGGAGCAGACCAATTCCATGCTATTAAATGTGCTTCCTTTCTAAAGCAGGCTCTCCACATCCAGACTGACTCCAGGGGATGTTCTCATTCCAAGGCTCATGGTTGCATTGTTCCACCCAAGCAACAGCAATGCCAGGGGCTCAGCTGTACTTAGCAGAGCATGGTGGCACCCAGAAGAGATGAGGACCAGAACAAGGCAAATCACCCTCCTAGATGGTGTGATGCTCTGGACCATGCTGACATAGATTGGCCATGACTGCACCATGGCTCGGGGGTGTGATGAAGAAGGAAACCTGGTTTATAGAAGGGGAGAATCAGTCCCTGTGCCTATAATGTAATTTCAGATCCTGCTGTACTATAAAGCCAGTAACTGCTGTCGTGACCTTGAAGGAGGACTTCTCAAAGGAACAACTTGTCTCTAGTTTAACTTGTCTTCCCTTTGGGTAGGAACCAGAAGGGTAAGGATACCTTACCCTTCATGGGGTAGATAAGCTGGGGATATCTTCTGGTTTCTGAGACTTTCCGGGATGTGTTCCTCATGAGATCCAAATTGGACAACATTAGAAAATCAGGGGCCCTCATTTCCATTTCTGGAGGTTCATGAGATCTCCCTTCTCTCCAAGAATCTACTGAGTTTTCCATGAATTCCCCTTTCCCTATTTCCACTTGCTACCTCTCCTGTCCTTAATTTCTGTGTCTGCTTCTGCTGCCTTCCCCGTTGGAGGGTGTTGAGCCCAGCATAGCCATTCCCCTTCCCTCAGCAGTCGCACCGTGTTTGCTAAGACGGAGCTGCTTCTACTGCTCGTGATTAGAATGGGAGGCAGCAGCTGGAGTTCAGATATTTCAATTACGTTTATTACAGATTTTGGGTGAACCCACCAGGAGGTTTCCTCCTGAAATATCCCAATGGCATCTCAAATGCAAAACCTTTCATCAAACTCCAGACTATTTCAAAGTGCCTTGTGGCCAACACCGAGCTTTCGGTTATTTCAATCTCACCTCACCTCCAATTTGAGTTCTTCTACCCCTGATTTATTCATAGGCCTGGTTTATTTAGCACTCAAGGCTTGTTTGGATCTGCCAAATGTGGAGAGAAAAATTATTTCCAACGTGTAACAAACTCTGCCTTGGGCTGTCGTATTGTGAAGAACTCTGCACACAAGGAACCGGTTTCCTTGCAATATCATTTGGTCTCTGCAATTTCACTGAGATCTATAAAATGAGCTGGAGCTGCTCACAGCCTCTGCTTTCAGACGCCACTGAATGTTCCGTGCACACATCTGAAGCCATAGAGAAAAGAAAGCAAGTCCTTGACTTATTTTACCCTGGCTTTCTCCAAAGGATCTCCTCTGGACAAGGATAACACATGGCAGGTTTAATTCTAGAAGAGATGACTTTGCCATTGTCATGTCAGCTGCTAGAAAAGTGGTTGAAATAGAAATGATGACCCTCCTTTCCCTTCTCGGCTACATGAATTGTGGAAGATACTTCCCAGGATGGTTATAAACACAGCCAGCCTCGAAAAGCTGTAAACCACTTTGGGATCCCACTTTAAATAAATCAAGCACATCGACCATCTGAGAGATTTCCCTGTGAAATTCTAAGTAAATATATCCTCAGGCTGAGATTTGCCCCATAGAACAAAGGGCAGGGGTGAATATTTACAGCCCAAACCCAAAGCATAAAACACTCCCATTCAGACTTAATGCCAGAGGTGTTTGAAGCAACTTGGAGCGTCACGAATGACCCGTTCCATAATCACGTCACTTAAAAACCCTGATCATTCAAGGGCTTTTATTGTTGGCGATGTCTTTGCAACTGAGACAACATAACACCACATTTTGCTCTGCACGCCACCCCTGGGAGAGTAATTTTATGCAACATTAAGAGAGTGCCTCTTAGGGGGAAAAAGATAATAAATCTCTGGGACTTAGGAAATAGATGGTGCTTCCTAACAGGCAGGGACAGAAGCAAAATCAGGTCTTCTCTCCTAAAGGGAGAGCGTTCTTTCCGGTTTTGCCTTCAAACATATAGCACCTTATCCCTTGCTGAGGGATTTTCCTCCACCTTTACCCCTTGACTGACCAGGGCCTCAGAGTGCTCACTGGGTTGTGAGTAGTTAAGGGCTTTCAATGCCTCTGCTTTTCTAATAGCAGACCTTCCAGCTCCCTCTGCTCTCTTTAAAAGGCTATTTGTCTGCATTTTTATTCCTCGCTTGCTGCTAATTTCACGCTGTTGACGGTGGGCAGATGGAGTAATGAGCTTATTTTCACATCCTGTTTGTAGCTGTGCTCCACATCTGTTTCTGCTCTTGCTTACCTCAGTGACACTTACATGAAGTTACTCCTAATGCACAGGCATAAGAGAAAAATCTGTCTCTTCCCACTGCCTTAACAGAGCCTCAGTTCTTACACAGGTGTCTCAAAGTGTATTTTGTTCAATGAGGAGGTCTGACTCTCCTCCAAGGAGACCATTCCCTTCACCAAGGGAAGGCGGCTGTGCCTGGGGTACGGGAGTATGGAGGTAGAATCATAGAATCCCAGCCCGGTTTGTGTTGGAAGGGACCTTAAAGCTCCTCCAGCTCCAACCCCTTGCCTTGGGCAGGGACCCCTTCCACTGGAGCAGCTTGCTCCAAGCCCCTGTGTCCAACCTGGCCTTGAGCACTGCCAGGGATGGGGCAGCCCCAGCTTCTCTGGGCCATCACCCTATGCCTCAGCACCCTCACAGTAAAGATGATCCCATGTGGTCTGGAAGCAGTGAATAAAATGCCTGGAGAGCACCAGCACAGGGCCCTGTCACTTTGCCTTCCTGATCCAACCAACACTTGTGCTTTGGATGTTTAAGGAGGAACCAGTGTTTTTCTTGGTGCTGTTGTACCTGGTGCTCTGGGATGCATCCTCCTTCCCTTTGGTTCTGTATGTATTAGGTGTGAAGCCTTTGACATCCCTGATTCACACACAGTCCTAGGGAGCTATGAACACTGTTATTTCCATGACAAGCTGTTGACTCCAGAACATTTGGTGTTTGCTTTTATAGTATTTGCTGCAACAAGGGAAATAACCACCCAAAATCTCCAGCAAAGCATCAGGAGTGGTTTATCACCCCTTTCTGTTACTTGGACATGTTTTACATAATTTCTCCTAAATCAGGATCCCTCTATATGGGATCCCTGTCAAATCTTGCACTCATTGTGCAGTGAGTGATGCAGAAGGCTCCTGCCTTTCACTGCCCTTGTGCTCAGGCTGGATCTCCTGTGCCCATGCATCCTCCATGGTATGGGATCCCTTCTGCTCTACCACCTCCTGTACCTGCTGCACGTCAGAGGTCTTCTGTTGACCAAACATATCACATGCAGCATGTCATGGTGTGTGAGAGGCTGTCCCTCTACAAGCCTTGTTTTCCCTGAAAGGGTCATGTCTCTTCATGCCAGAGTCACTCTCTTAGCCAGCACATGTAAATGACTGAGAGAGGACATTGCAAAGCACACTTGCATCCTGTACTAACATGACAGACACCTGTAGAACCAAGGTCTAAACCTGAGGTGGGCACCAGACCATGCCTCTGTGTTCAGCTGTGAGAAATGGCCACCATTGGGCAACCCTAATAGGCTGGGTCACATTAAATCTGCAGGACAGATGCTGGTGCTTGCTGATAGGCAGCTGCCTGATACCCAGAACCTTTCAAGTTCCCCAGAGCTGTTAGAAATAAGTTGTTGCACACTGTTGTCCTGAGTGAAAGAAATATGGGAAAGGGAATCTGGAAGAAATATTCCTAGTATTTCCCAACTATCCATAAGCCAACAATGATGCATGAACAGGGCCAGGTGACTACTGCAGGTAGCCACTGCTAAACCTCTTTTAGACCAGGTTCTCACATCATGATTTTACAGTCAAGTGCTCACCTAAGGAAAGGGCTCAAGCTTCGTTTCCCATTTACTGTTGACATAGCTGCAGAGTGAACACCTTTGCTGCATCAATGGTTCTCCCCCCAAATCTGCTTGAGAACAGCCCTCCCAGGGATCCCATGCACCTTGTCCAGAGCTCATAGTTATCACTTTGATATCATAGTGCCCAGCAATTGACTCACAATCTCAGCCTGGTTTGGGTTGGAGGGACCTTAATGCTCATCCAGTTCCAATCCCCTGCCACCTTCCACTACACCTGGTTGATACCCTTTGGGATGCTGTTCTCTCGGCAAGGAAAGGTTTCCTTCCCTTTCGTCCTTCTTGCCCTGAGCTTAGTGCATGCTCAGTGCTCCAATCCATGGACACTTTGAGGGCTGGCTCAGTGTTCTGCTGGATTAGATCAGCAGCTCATGAGAGGAGGATGACACCACTCACTGCTATCACTGCCCGCAGTCCTCTGTGGACTTAGCTGGTTTTACAGACATAACCCACACATAACGAAATCCCATGGTGCAAACCGATCTCCTTTTGCCAGTGATTCTCCCCAGCCAGCACTGGGGTGGTGGAATTTGCTGGGAACACCTCAGGAATGTGATGTCTGAGGGTGTCAAAGCAATACTAGAGAGTTCAGGCCAACAACATACTGCGTGTCTGGAGTGGGTATTGAAAATGTACTTCCTGACTGTAACTACAGCTCTGACCTTTCTCCCCTCATTTTCAGGTTATAAGCAACCTTATGTCTGTATTTGCTCAGTGCCTTCAAGCAGGACTTCACGGGCACTGGGGAAATACAAATAAACACAGTAACATTCACTACATGTTCCCTTCTCCTCTAATAGCTGATCCACATAGATGATAATTTACTCATTGTGTAGAATCAGGACCAGAAGAAACCACATTCCTCTGACCTGCAATCCTGCTTATCATACATGACAAGTACATACCTTCAGAGAAGCCTGAAAGCTTGAGATGTCCTGTGGGTCGAGACCCCTGCCTAATTTTATCAGGCAAACCATCCTACCTGCCCTTCGGCATGATGGATCTGAGCAAGTCAGATGATGCCCAGTTCTCTGCCCTGTGAGGACTTACAATGCAAAGTGAGAGTGGAGTGTCATTGCTGCAAGTGTTAAAGGCAAGCCAAAGAGGGCTCAGTGAGCTGGGGTTTAGACATCTGCTGAGATGAACTCACTAACCCCCTGTTTGTCTTTGGCAGCCCTTCTCTCTAAGCCATTTGCCAAGGAGGCAAGTGTCACTCTGACTCTGATGAAGCCCAAAGAGATGAAGCAATTGATTTGTGCCCCACCAAGTCAATGACTAGAACCTGACTGGAAGAAAAGACTGAAAACCGAGTGCTGAGGCATTAGTGGTTGGATTGTGTTTGCAAACATTCAAGTTGGAAGAAAATCCGGAGCCTTCTGGGTGTTGGTGGTTGAGTGAAGTCACATCGTGCCTCCAGTACCCTGAAGGAGACAAGAATTCTTCATGAAAGCTCTCACTGTAACTTGGGATGAAGTCTCCCTAGAGATCATTACTCTCCTGCAGTAACACATCCTCTTTGACAAGCCTTCAGCCTTTGTTTTCTAAAGATGCCTCTGGAATGCCCTGTCCTGCTGGACTGACTCACCCGGAACAACCACCAAAATCAGCTATCAGCAATACTCTTAGGAGAAGGGAAGATGCAAATCAGACCATTGCACTCAGTGCATGATCTGGTTGCAAATAGTTCTGTATCTATTCCAAGTAAGATTAATCTATCTGATCAGAAAGGAAGCTTGAAATTTCTGAGCATCCCTCAAGTCTCAAACTGGGTACATGCTCTTCTGAGATGTGAACCCTGATACACGTTTTGGCAGCGAACATGGTCCACATCATGTTCATTGCTTGCCAAAATTTGGGGACACTTTGATCTTGTACTGGGGGGCTTCAATCCTTGATTTCTGCTATAACAGAGAGCTTGCCCCATCCCAGTGCTAACCAGTTATACCGCCAACAGGACTAAAGGAGGCTTGTGATCACTAGGATCTTAACATAGGTGCCAAAATATAAGCATCCGGTGGGACAACCGAGGGTCTTTGGATATGAGCTCCTAGTCTGTGAAGATAAGAGCATATTTATCAGAGAGCTGTAAGGACAATTGCATTAAAGACTGTAAGGTCTAAAGGGCTAGAGGAGATCTTTAAACACTTAAAGTGAATATATAGAAGACCATGAGCTCCAATTAAGTTTGCATTTTGAATGTCCTGGCCACATGATAGAGACTTAAATATTCTCTCCTGAGGCACAGCAGAGCAAATTTAGACCCAAGATGTCTTCTTTTGGGTTTAACTCTGGCTGGGTCTATTCAATCATACCACCTTGTCTTCTTCCCCTTTCTGACATCTCATATTCCTAGTCCAGAGATCAATTTATGTGTTGGACAAGGCTCAGACATGCCCCTATTCACCCAAAAGATGATGATGAGCAAGAGCTTTGATTGCATGACTTCCTGTGGCTTCAAGTCTGGTATTTGACTTTCATGCACTTTAGAAAGCACATCCTAAGGAAGGTGACTCGATAAGAATACCAAAGTTTCCTTATATTCAGAATGATCTTTGCTATTCCTATTGGGATGATCCCAAGAAGACACTGTGGGCATCCTGTCCCTAAAAGAGAGGAATCCATCATGCATTTTCTTGGAGAGGCATGGCACAGCAAGCTGATGTAACTGACCATGGCTGCAAAGTGGGAAGCATACAGGTCACCTGCATCGCCTGGAAAACTGCATTGGGATCTCTCCAGAAAACAGGGAAGAGAGAATGTGTGTGTGCATGTGCATGTTCAAGTGACTCTGTGTGTGTGTGTGGAGGAAGGGCTGTGGAAAATGCCGTGGGTATTGTCCCTGCCTAGCATTTATTCCATCAAAAATACAGCTGATGGGAACATACATGGACTTTACAGCCGAGGCACTAAATGTATTGCTTTGAATGTGTATTTATTGCTAGCATTTTAAAGCAACTCTTACTGGCATATCAAAATACTTGGAATGAAAGCTGCCATTGAAAGAGGAGTCATTATCCCTTCAATTGGTGCCTCATTCGCATGAACCAAGAGCAATCTGAAAAGGAGAGCAATCATCAGTAATGCTTCACACATGGGTGGCTTCTGTTTGCCATCCAGTGCTGTGACATTTCCTCTTTGATGTCCTTGAGAAGACTGAGACATATCAGAGCTCTCCATTGCAATGGTGAAAGCAGCAGTCTTGATGAGGTCTTTTTCTAAGCAAGATTTGGATATAGCAGCCCCAAAGTTAGAAGTGCATCCCCCACTGGAGGGGAAAAAGGATGCTTTTAAGCATGTGGCCAGTCCAAATTGTGGCAAAAGGAGGCAATTTTAAATGGGAAGCCAGTGACTTCCAAAAGATCATAGAATAATAAAGTAGTTTGTGTTGGAAGGGACCATCCAGCTCCAACCCCTGCCACGGGCAGGGACCCCTGCCACTGGAGCAGCTTGCGCCAAGCCCCTGTGTNTAGAATAATAAAGTAGTTTGTGTTGGAAGGGACCATCCAGCTCCAACCCCTGCCACGGGCAGGGACCCCTGCCACTGGAGCAGCTTGCGCCAAGCCCCTGTGTCCAACCTGGCCTTGAGCACTGCCAGGGATGGGGCAGCCACAGCTTCTCTGGGCCATCACCTCAGCACCCTTAAGTTCATTGTCAGTAACTGCTGTGGGGCCAATTTTCCAGTCTTTAGAGGAAAGAGAATGCTGCATGATCCAACTATTAGTACAGGCTCTAATGCTTCTAATGACTACATTTTCCCTTTTCAAGCACAGCAGTGATAAGTGTATGCTCCTTGACTACAGTCACTGAGCTGTGAGATCCCCAAAGAGGATCTGTGCAGTGGTGTTTGGGGTTCCTTAACAATCCACAGCTTATAGGAATATTTATATTGAAAATATAGGAAATTTATGGAATGAATAGGAAGACTTATATTGAAAAGAAATGCTTATCAGGCCTATGTTGAGACTAGAGGTCGGTGAATATGTTCCTTGCTCTCGATTTCCTAGATTAACCTAAGTGTGATCCTTTTACATCTGTTTTACAAACAGAAGTTCCTGCATCACAGCTTATGTCCAGCTGTCACTAAAACAGCATTCAGGGCTCATCACCACTGAGCCTGCAGTAACTGAGCTTCATAGAATCACATTACAGTTAGGGTTGGAAAGGACCCTAAGATCATCCAGTTCCAACCCCCCTACCATGGGCAGGGACACCTCACACACACAAAGTCTCTCATCATTCATTCTATTTTGTACCTGTATTTTTATATATCTCTCTACCTATCTGTGCCTCAAGATAAGCTCAGCTTTGCAGCCTAGATTTGACTGAGCAAGACAGTCTAATTCTCAGCCTTCTGAGCAAAGTTCCAGCTAGTAACAATCAGTGCCTTAAAGGCAGCCTTCTTAAGTCCAGCAGAGTGAGATACTGATCTTTTTCAGAGCCTGTAATGGTTTTATACAGATATAAAAATACATATATGAAATGTTCTTAACTCCCTTAACTTCACTTTCACTTCAAATCATTTGACTGAAGAATTCTGGTATTCACTACATGTTCAAAATCTTGCCAAGTCCTGTCAGCTAAGCATGGAATGATCTAAACCATGATATTTCTAGAAGCCTCTATCTGCCAACTAAAGGTTTACTGTTCCCTACAAAATACCTTGGTAGAAGAGTCTCTAATGATGCAGTCTTAGTGTACCTGGATAATCCAACAAGTCCACTGTGTCGGATCCGTCATCACTGGCTTTTCTTTGCAAGGTAGAAACATTGACACATTCCATGTCCGTATCCATTTCCCATTTTTCTTCTCCTCTGTGTCCATTTGTGACCAGAGCAACACATTCTTCAAGACCTCACAGGTTCGATGGACTACCTCAGGGCTGCAGTATTTTTGGCACTGCTAATTTTCAGCATCTGTATGCTACCCTATCAATGACAGAAAGCTCTGATCTGAATTGACATCGAAGTCCCAAGCAGTGGACACTGCCTATTTCAGTGACACTGATAATAGCTTTCTGCAGTGTCTTGTCTTTGGCTGTGGCCTCCAGAAGTTTATTCCCTACTGTGTTTGAGATGAGGGAAATCTCTTCCCACGGATTTGCATGTGTTATGTCGTTCTCCACATAGACTTCAAGAACAGGCTCCTCAAACAGTCTAGGGACTGTGCCTGCTCTCAGCTCCCATTTTCCTGGCATGCACGCTACCCAGGCTTCATGGAATTCTAAACACCCTCCTGCTTTCTGGCAGGTGAATGAGCCTTTTCCTTTGCAAACTGGAATTTAGGGTCCATTTTTTTTTGTTAGAATCCATCTTCCCTACCTGGGTATTTTTTAACCTGCAGCAAAGACATCCCTCTATACATTAAACCATAAAAGCATAGGAGCAACAAGGTGGGAAAAGGCATTTAAGATCATCAAGTGCAATCATTACTCTAAGTCCACCACTGAACCATGTCCCTAAGGGCCTCATCTACATGGTTTCTGAACACTTCCAAGGGACGGTGATCCCACCACTTCCTTGGGAAGCCAAGAAGCCATTAAGATGCTGTTTCTCCCAGAGTATCTCTGGAAACCAATGCCACCAGCTTGCAAACTGTACAGGGGTTTTGTCACAGTGTCCTAAATCATTTACAGAGGGATTTGCTGGCCAGGAAGTGCATCTTTGGGTGACTTCTTGCCAGAACTCAAGTGCTTTCTTCCTTTGACTTTCAAAACTCCCAGCCCAGGCTGACAGTTCTGTTTCATTTTGAGTCCTTATGCATTAAAACCCATCAAGAAGAATTGCCACCTTGTTTTATTCCAGGAACCAACCTCTGCAAATCTTTCTTATCTGTCAAAACAGCATCTCTGTAATCACCCGGCTTTGGCCAGAGTCTGTGTATGTGTCACTTCAGTTATGCTTTCTCCTATATAGATCATGCTTCTGATTTTAAATTAGACTTCTCTTGCCATGCCCCATTTCCTGACCTATTTCTGCAACCTTTTGTTGCCTCCTTCCTCTTTTGCTGTTCCCACCTCAATCTTTGAGGATATTATCTATGTGTATTGCAATGCCCTCATTTCCTTTAGGTAATTCTTGCACTTTTCTGTCAAAAGCCTTAGGAACAAGTTAAAGCCCTAGGGGGAAATCTGTACAAGCAGCATCTCCCTTCAGGGGGATTGCAAATGCAGACTTCCAATGTCCTCTCAGGGTAATTTGCAAGGACATAAGAGGGGCAGCTAACAGCATAAAAGGAAACACATCTCCAGCCATTGTATTGGAAACATCTCCCTTGGAGGCAAAGGAAAATAATTGTCTCTGGATATTCCTGTTGAGTTCTTTGGGATCTAATCTCAGTCCAAGGGACTTGTCCTTCTTTCCTGCTGGTCCTAGGGGCTGGCACATTGCAGTGGCTTCCATTTTTCCAAGTTATTTCCAATGTTAGTAGATAGTCCAAATCCTTCCCTTAATTTGTGTCTCGTGAACAGAGAAGCATTTCCGGAGGCTGAAGCACTGAGGCATTAGGATCTGACTGCACAGATTTCTATGCTTTGTTCACCAGTGCCATTAAAGACATCTTAATGCTAATTTATTTTCCCTTTTTTCTTATTTTTAACCAGATTCTTTCTTTTATGACCTCACTTACAAGTCAGAACCTCACCTATCTCTTGACTGTGATCTACCCACACTGCTGATGCATGTTCTTTTTCAGTTGATAAGTTTTAGCTTAACTTAACCCCAAATAATCCCAGAACTTCTCTTTCCTGGTCAACACTTCTTTGCTGGGCATCACTTTCCTGCTCCCGATACCATCCAGTGCTTCAGATTCTTTAAAGATGTAAACCTAAAGAAGGATTTACACTGGGGAAAAAATGAAAGCAGTAAGAAAGCTTTTCATCTGCTTTGGTCTCTGATGGCAATCAGTTCCTATGGAGGAACTGTTAACCAAGAAGCAGTTGATGGAGTGAGGCTGAGGATGCAGAGAGGGGTGTTAGTGGTGGTGATCCATTGATGGACAGGCACATACTCATAAATCAGGAAGAGGAATGCATCTGGTATGCATGTCATGGACTTTTCCTTTTCTGAGAAAATGAAATGTAAGACCCTGAATTTCTGCTGTTGTGCAAGGCTAGACAGGTGGTAGGTGATGAGATGAGCAGCACTTCCAAGAAGATCAAGCACTTTGAGGACCATTTTGGGCAAGACCTTCAGAACGACATCCAGGCTGCTTCTTGCCATGTTCTGTCACATTCTTCATAGAATAAGTGAGTTCCTTTTCAGATACTGCTTTAAATCACCACCCCCCTTTATGCCACACAATGATTTACACAAAAATATGTTCTCCCAGGGGTTGCTGGTACCTGAGAACATCAACGACAAGAAATGGTAGGAAAGTAACGTCTTTATCTCCCCAACCAAGAATGAGATCCCAAAGAAGTGAACAAAGGCGAAAAATTTGCCTTGTTAAAGAAGCAGAAGAAGAAACCAGATGAATTATAGACCAATCATATGGATGAGGCTGGCCAGGAAAGTAAGGGGTGACATGGTATGATTTTACCTCTGCAAGCTATTTGGCACAGCTCCCTATGATGTGCCCTTAAGAATGGCCTCAGAGCAATCATGGTAAAAGTACATGCTCATGAATACTGTGCTCCAAGATGAGTAGGAAAGGCACATTTTCAGACTAAGAAGGTCTTCAGGAGTCTGTCCTGAGTCCGGTGCTGTTCAATATTCACATAATGACTTGAATGATGGAATAGAGAATAGGTTTCTGTAATTTGTGGCTGGCAGAAGATGAGGAGGGGGTCACAAGCAATGTGTGGAACCAGACTGGAATTCAAAGTTATCTTGGTCTGCTAAAGGCTGTGTCTGCAATCAGGAGAATTACACTGAAGCAAAAGTGGCACTGGGCAATGTGAGTGCAAAAGAACAGGAGGGAAAAGCAGACCCTAGGCAATGGGTGGCTTGCCAACAGCACGGGAGACATGCCCATGGGCTGCGCAAGAAAAGCAACAGGATGCAAACCAGAAAACACAAGGTTCTGGGACATGAGTGGTCCATATTTATCACAAGAAGCAATTATCCTGCACTTCTCAGCTCCATTGAGGAGTTAAGTGGAGTTTGGGTCCATCTTTTTGAGGGGAAAAATGTGTTAAAGAAGATGACAACATCCCAGAGGAATTCTATTTAAATTTATAAGGGGTTTTGCTGAGGAAAGGCTGAAGGAATCGTGTTTGCGTAGTTTAGGATGAAGGCTGTGAAGAAGCAAAACCAGAGCATTGGATATGTAAACAAGGCAGTGACAGATAACCCTCCACCATAGTGGGATGGAAGATGAGAATAATAAACACACAGCAAGGGAGATTTAGTTGGATATTGAGAAAAATGTTCCATGGAAGTTAAGAAGTGGAACAGGTTCCAGAGAGTCTCTTTAATCCCCACCAGTAGAATCATTTACAGAAGCATCTGTCAGAAACAGCTCCTGCATCCTCCCTTCTCTGCTGGAACAGCGGGCTTTGTCCATGCGGTCCCTTCCCATTCTCCATACATGTGGCACTGTCCACTGAAGACCTTGTGGCTGATGTGGACTTGTAAAGTGGGAGTTAGTGCCATAGAAGCAAAGGAATTACACTGGAATCAGACACAAATGAAAAGTGAATGAAGTCCATGTGAAGTCTGGCTCTCCCAGAAAAAGGCATCTCATAGTTAAGTTGGTGTTAATCAGCACTGAAGTATTCAACATGAAGGTGTGTAAAACCAAAGCAGAGAAGAAGGAAGCCTGTAAGACTGTTGTGAAAATAAGAAGCATCATTTCTGCCTCTGAGGATGATTGTGCAGGCTGGTGGTTAGCGACATTCTTGGGAAGCAAAGGAAATGTATTTGGAATCTCTCCCATCAGGGAAGAGCTGCAACTGCAACACCAACCCACAAAAGACAAGCTGTTTAAGACTGAATACAGATTTGGGCATGTGCTGAGCATGGTAACAGGGAAATTTAGCTATTTGTATTACCCTGGAAATGAAATATAGAGAAAGTAGGTGTCTACTGGCTCAACACAGGGCTCTGCTGGGGATGGCAGAGCCCAGTGTTGGGCAGGTTGACCAAGAGCTATCCAGTTCCCAGGAGAGATGGTAGGATGTTTTCCCATTGTATTTCACTTTCAGATACATGAATGCCTCTGCTTTGTTCAGCAGATAGATCTGGCCAGCACTCCTCAAATAGCTCTTCCTTGCTTCACCAGGCTCTAACATAGCTACTGGAGATCCTTATCTATCCACTGGCTACCATTAAATGCTGACAACTCTGCTACTAGAGCAGCAGAAACGTGGCGGGGGGGGATTAAGCACTTTCCAGCACCCACTGAGGGTCTGTGTCCTCCTTTGCCATCCCTGCCAGAGAGCTGAAGGAACCTGCTGTCCCGTTTATTCACTTCGCACCCATCACCTTCGCACCTTCTCAACACCATCTCTGCGGGCTTCATCATAAGGCAGAGCATGTAGCATCCCCTCATCCACTCCTGCCAATAGCAAGATAAGTGCAATGCCTTCAAAGACAGACCACTCAGTACATGAAGCCCAGCAAGCTTTCTGAGGAAGCTGTGATGCCCGCTGCATCAAACAGTCCTAAGAGCATGCTAACGTCGTTGGTTCAGCAGGGTCCGGGATTCATTTTCAGATTACCATTCTCACTGGAGGGAAGCAAGGAGAAAATTACATTCTCTTTGTTTGATCTCTGGCTCTCTGTGGATCAGGAAATTCCATCTCAAAAGGTGCTGAGTTTGAACCACTGCCAGGCTAGCAATTGCTAGCAAAAAATGGACACTATGTGGATCATGCCTTCGGTGGTTTCAATGCATTCTTATCTATACATCATTACATAGAACTAAGCACTGAAAACCTTCCAGCCCTGCCTGCAAAACACAAGAATGTGCAAGAGAGTCCAAGACAACTGTGCAGACCTTGAGCATTCATTGCTAAAGAGAGAATCTCACCCAGTTTTAAAGGTTCATTTATCAATGAACTCTCTTCCTAATGTAGCTCTTTAAACCACTTCAGTGACATTGCATTCTGCACCGCACTGTTATGATAGAGAACCCATATGTTAAGCAGGACCTGTGACCCCTTTTTTTTTGTGATTAAATTCATTTTTGTTCCATCCAGGCTTTTGTTGTTTTTTTACATGATTAACTGGTGAATATAAAGGTTCTTTTCTATTTTTCTTTGCAAGGGCTGAAGCAGTTTTAATCATATATAATTCCACGCTTGCTATGCGATTTGCATTCCTTGCTTTAAGATGAATTTGGCACTAAACAAGCTCTCAATTATACTCCCCCGCCTCTGTTTTCTCTGGAAGTCACAAAATTCATTCAAACAAAAGCTAAACCCCCCTGAAGTTTTATGAAGATGAATGATGATTAAAATCAAAGAACAGAGATCCTTCTCCTGACTTTACCAAGCCACAGGGTTCCAATATATGTTCTCCAGTGGCACCTTTCCAGGCAACCTTGGGTTCAAAGACAAATTTGTGTACATGTCTGTACCAGCCCAGGTCATTGCATCTATCTATCATCCCTTCTTCTCATGCCAACCTCTTTTTGCTTCTGACACTAGATATTAAATATGAAGGCTGGAGTTTGAGAGCCTAAAGCATAAGTAAGGACGAATAAGGCAGAAACTGAGATTAGAGGAGAAAGCCAAGCTGGAAAAACCAAACAAGCTTCTAGCTGAAGATGAGAGGAAGAGAGAAGGCAATGAGAAGTGAGCACTGGTGCAAGGCAGATGGATTTGAGGTATGCATATATATATGTGTGTGTGTATTTACATATATGTATGTATTTTAAATGTAGGTAAAATATATTCTTGCATCACTGCAGAGAATTAGTCAACATGGAGCTGATTGAGAGTTTGCAACCCAAAGAGAAAGCTAAATTAAGTGCTTTCAGTTACTCTCTGGAAACACTTCATGCCTTCAGCAGCTACAGGAGACAGCAGGGAACTGCACTTAGCTGTGATTAAGCCCATAGCCAGCAAGGCTGATGGGGGGAGGCAAATAACAAGCATGGGGTGGGAGGTCATGGAAAGGAAAAGGCAGGTTGTGTTGGAAGAGCAAAAAGACAAACCCATGAGAAGTTACACTGAAATAAACAAAGCTCCATATTAAAAGGACATCGAGGTTGTAAATGCAAGGATTCACAAGCTGGGACACGCCATGAGTAATACAGACGTAGCTGAAATCACCCCTCTTCCTCCCAAACCAGCATGATGGCATAGTCTATACAAACACAATCACAATACAACTCCAGTCTATGCATCAATATAACTTTACACACAGGAGTGTTTCTTACTATGTGTATCTACATTGCTCAGAACATCAGGGGCTGACTGCAAGTTAGACCCAGAGGTGTTATTTTAATCACCAAACTCACATTAAATATCTGCCTTTGGAAGCAATGTAAGCCTCATATTTGTACCTTGTATAATATTTCGAGTGCTACACAGAGCAGTAAGAAGCAGCATTGCAAGATCTAAGCAGACTTGGCAACTCTTTCCAAATACATGTCATAAAAGAGAGAGTGAAAGAGGTATTTCATCCAGCTAACTGTTAGCAGTAAAAGGCATAAAACCAATGTGGAGGCCACAGAAGAGGGAAACATACTTGAAACCATATGAGAAAGAGAAAGAAAGAGCGAAGAAAAGTTGACCATGTCTTGGGGATGTTCCAAACCCAAGATGACAGACTGGTTTCCCCTAGAGATGCTGAGTTGAGGCACTGGGCAGGAGACAGGCAAAAATGGGCAGATAATGAAGGATGAGGGCAGTGTGTTAGAAAATAAATGGAAAATACAGGATAAAAAGTGAATATTTGATTATTTGCCATAGAAAGGTTGAACAGAGGAAGAGAGATGGGAAATCATCAGCATTCATTTAGTTGACCCCATCTGAGCTAGGCATTTCTGTATCACTGGAGAAGCTGATTGTCCATCTGTAGGTGCTTGGTGCCATCCCAGATGCTCTAGGGTATCTGAGACATAGACAGGACTGCAGATGTGACACAGTCGCATGGGAAGTCTGCACATATACACAGCAGCAGCTGGAAACCAAGCAGAACATTAGTCAGGGTAACCAACCCAGCTACAGGTAGACACTGGTATTAATTTAGAGGGATACAAGCCTTGGAGCTTAATCCTGGTCCCATAGGAACAAACTGTTTGCTGAAGGTGCATT
>NDXB01002157.1:14761-42594 GCA_002631895.1 Agapornis roseicollis | reverse complement strand
GAAAAAAAATAAAGGATGGGTTTAAAAAAAAAAAAAAAAAAAAAAAAAAAAGGAAAAGTAAAAGAGGAAGGGGAGGAAGAAAAGAAAAACAGCCTTCCATTCATCATAATTCTTTGCAACGGGTTGCTTGGTTTTTATTTTCCCCCAAAGCAAGTTAGGTTGTTTTGAAAAAACATATTTTCATTGAACTGGTGAGCATTGTGTTCTCAAATATAGTATCTGCATGTGTTTGTTACCCATGGTGGATGACTATCTTTTTCTGTGCCACTATAGCTCCTGTCTCTAATCTGCATGAATTTCCTCTTCTCTTTAAAATGTCCTTTGGGGCACAGACCCTCTTTTTGTTCAGTCGTGCACAAGGATTGACTGTGTAAGGAGCCCTACGCTTTCCCACAGGACAAGTAATAAATCATAATATCCAGCACTGTAAGGACTTTCATAAAACAGGGTTGCCTTTTAACCCATACTGGGTTGTTGTTTTACTGAGCACAATGTCTCTGTGACTATTCATACTTATTACCGTTGCTTTTAAAAATGCTTTGTAGACTATTGTTAACAGCTTTTGAAGGCTGGAGTGGAAAATGAGTGGAAGTGTGTATCCTGGTGTCCCTTGGTTACTTTAAACTGAAAATGTGGGGTGTGGAGGGCAGGATTAAGAGCATTTTTTTCCAGATAAAAATGTTGTAAGGCAAGTTTCACCATGCTGCTTTGCTCCAGCTGTCTTGGCTTGGCAATGGCAGTCCTGGTGCTGCTGCAGAATAAATAACCACCTCCCTGCTGTGAATCCCAAGAGCTCTTGAAGCTGTTCACCTGATTCTCCTGGGAACAGTTAATCTATTTAGATTGTTTCTAGGAGCTTATAGGTGAGCATTATTTCTTTTTTTTTTTTTGTTTTTTGTGGCTCACCTTGAAATGAGCAGTATTGTGTGTGCATGTGTATGTTAGATATGTACAAATACATAGATGTATGTGGATAGTGTTTCTGGAACAATGTTTGCAAAGGCTGCATTAGGTGGAAAAATACTCATGGTGTTCGCTGTGAGCAGGTCATTGCAATATGGAACTTCATTCAGAACTTTAGTTGTGTTTCCTAGTAAGAGAACCATTTTGTGGAATTAATTTAATTCATTAGTTTTAATGTTTAGTTATTTTCCACTGAGAGGAAGGTATATCTGAAAGCAAAAAATATGTGCTTTCTGTAAAAATATGCTCTTATTTGGAATCTATTTCCACTTGGAGCAAGTGTGCACGTTTGAGCTCATTCTACAAATTTAATTCTCCTGTTGTTCTATATTTTCAAGACTGGGGGGAAGTGAATAAAGCTGGCCGCTGACCACATGAAGGCGTATGCTTCTGCAAACTTCTTTTTAGCTGTCAGCATATGTGAGGTGAAATCTCTGGTCTTTTGAGGTCAGAGGAGTGTTACGTCACAGGCTTTGGGGAGAGTTGTGATTCAGAAGGTTGCAAAAAATGGCTTGCCACAGCCTACTGTTACATATCAGCAAAAAGGAAATTAGATCTCCATGCCTCCGCTTCTGAGATGGAGCTTATAAATGTCATGCTATGGAAATTGCCATACAGCAGTTGGAGACTGGGTTGCCTTTGTAGATTACTTGCAGATCTTGCTGATAAGCACCCACTGGTTTCTAGAAAATCAATGACCTTCAAGATGTGTTACGTAGGGGACCCCAAATTTTATCTTTCTCTGTAGAAAACTGCAGCTTTCATTTTGCCTGATACATATATATCATGCAATTATAGAAGTGTGTGTATATATATAAAACACACACACACACATATATATATATGATGGTCTGCAATTCTGGGAGGAGGCAAGATCTGAAAGCAGTCTCAGGCTTCTTTATAAAGCTTTCACAGAGTTTTTTTTAAAACTTTCACAGAGTTATGGCTAGTGGAAATAACAAAATATCTGTTTTTATTTATGGCAGAGATTCAAAGGAGCCGTGATGGCTGAAACACCAAGAAAAATCACAGCTAGTTATTTAACAACCTACAGTTTAGCCAAAGTACTTCCTGAAGATGGCTTCTTTAAGGTTTGGGTAATATTTTGTAAAACTGACTGTGAAGGAGTTATTCTTGGTCTTCAGTGATGTAAAGCAATTGGTTTAAATAATAAATGTTTGAGGCCACAAACAGTTATACAGCTATTTGAGTGATAGGCTCTAATACTTAGGGCAAAATTCTTCTGTTTTTGTTGCTTGTCTTTTTCTCTGGACAGTTCTTCAGATTTCACACAGTTTATCTTTCTGGGCATTACAAACTTAAAACAGCTTTACTGCTTTAATAAACAAATCAATAAACAACACAAAGTAATCCTCACTCTGCTCTTTATAAGTTCCTGTAATAATTCAGATATTTCTGCCAGAGCAGAAGCATTCCCCTTCAGAGGCTATTCAGGGAACTATAAATCAAAATTAAACTTCAACTTTGAGGAGGTGTTACTCAGTAGGAATCTACTGTTTGCTGTCAGCCATAGAAAGGATTTCTGAATCTGCTGAGTTCAATTGAGCTCCTTCTTGTTTGGTTGGGTTGGATTTTTTTAGATGTGTTTTTGTTTGTTGTTGTTTGGTTTTGGTGGGTTGTTTTTTTTTTTTGTTTGCTTGATTGGTTTGGCTTTTTTTGTTGTTGTTTTATCGGTTTGGGTTTTTTTTGTGGTTTTTGTTTTTTTGTTTTTCCTGTGGAAGGTGGGTTTGTTTGTTTGTTTGATATTTTTTTGTTTTGTTTTGTTTTGTTTTTTTTTTCCTACGGTGAGACAGAAGTCAGATCTGGGCTCTGTTGTATGCAGCCATCGTCCATGTCAGACCATTTCTGACTTCTGAGAATGCATTTAGATCTTGGTCTCCTCTGTTTATCCTCATCCTGCTTGCTTGTAGCTCAGGGCTGCCACTTCCCAGTACCCAGTGGTGCAAAGGATGGAGAAGAACATGTCTTCAGCACTTAAGTGTTACCCATGTGGGGACACCACTAAACCCTACGGAAGCCCAATCTGTTAACATAGCTAAAAAATCTCTGCTGGTAACAGGAAAGCTATTCTAGATTTGCCTTGTTTTAGCAAGGGTAAAAAATTAAGCTCCTATTTTAAATGGAAACAATAATAAAGTATAATATTAAATTAACTTACGATTTAATATGAAGTCCAAAACCAAACAGATTCTTTTTACTTAATGTTCTTGTACTTGTTTATCTAACTGCATCTATGATGTAATGTACTATAGTGGTTTATAAAAGTTTTTATCTGAGAAAAAATTACTGGCTAATAAAATTTATCTTAATGGCTACAATAGAAAGATCAGTGGAGTAATTTAAAATTGGGTGAATTTTGTTATTACTCAAATTCTACTCTCTTCATTATATTAATTTGTGTTGCACTGAATTCAAGGCTGTTCAGCAATATCAAAGTTTCACTCTTTTGCATTTGGGTTTTGGGGTTGGTTTTTTTTTTTGGTTTGGTTTTCTTCTTTGGGGCAGTTAAGTGTCTATTGTAAGTAACTGAGTTAGATAAGTAATAAATGGCATCATCTTTGTTATTGAGGATGCTGGTGTGATTTATGATATGTGGATTTCTGACACAGAACCTAAAGCTTCTTTAATTGAGAACACAAATGTCTCAGTGTTACAGACTAGGTTCTGAAACTCTTTAAGTAAATGTCATTGTTAGGCTGGAGAGCAAGTTTAGCATAAGGGTTGATTATATATCTTATGCACTGAAGTGCAGGGCTTCAACCTCAGGTGCTTTCCCTATCTGTGCACCATTTTCCTATATTTGAAAGTTAATTCATGTGAAGGAAGCCTGTGAATTTCAAGAGCAATTGTACCTGAGTATCTTCTTGTGCGTGCATGTTTTTACAAAGTAGATGATCTACTGTGAAGGGAGAGATACTTGGGAATACCTTTTTCCTATGATGGGGCCTAATATTAATGCACTTCTATTCAACCTTCCCCTTAGAGATAGTGTTTCATCTGTCTGTTGTTCTTAACCTGTTGCCTCTGCTTTTAATTAAATTAAGTGACATTTAGCTTGAGCTTGGGGCTGTGCTTCTGGCTTCTGATTTGAAGATTGGTCATCATGTATTTTTTGAAAAGCACATTAAATTCAGCCTTACTTCTTTCATTCTAAAATCTTTTGCTTCTTTTCTATGACCTTAGCTAACCCTTTTTCTGAACTGTTTCAACTCTACCAGCCCAGCGGAAATCTCTCTTCTCCACTCTTCCTCCCTCATTTAGCTTCTTTGTGGACCACTGAGTTTACCTGCCTCATTAATGGGGTCCATCAAGCACCAAAACTGGGTGCAGGTCCAGCAATTGAACCATGACTGGATATAGGCTTGATAGGCGGAAGCAAGATGAACTCTCCCTTCAACAACAGTGACTTGCTAGATTTGGCTTATCATAAACCACTGCCTCCTTAACAGTATGGAAGGTAACGGTGACCCATAGTGATGCCTTGCCTGGCAGCGAGCTCCAGTGTAAATATTAGCTACAGAGGTACTCACCTCCCTGTAAGTGAGAAATTTGTAAGAAGAAGGCTTTTCAAAAGAACATTTCTTGCAATTCTGTAGTATTTCCCATCACTTGCTAATGAGGATGGGAATGGGGAAACAGAAAAAGAGCGCAGTACTGCTTGTTCTACTGCTTTCTTCTCCCGGGTCTGGTTCAGTTCAACCTCGCATCTCTCTGGGCCACTCTGCCTTCTTGCCTCTCTTCCTTTTATATGTCCTCAGTCAATTCCTGCTGTGGGATTATTCCATTCATAGTTACCATCTGGATTCTGTGGTCTTGCTCTTTTATCGTTTCATCTCCTTTCCTTGCAATGGCCTATTTCCCTTGAAAACATCCATCTTTAGGTGCAAATGTATCTACTTCTTCTTTCTTCTGGTGGATTTATTTTCTCTTTACTAGTATAGGAAAGCATATTCTTGTCATTTGTGAAGTCTGTTCATGGGTGGCTGTTTGCCAGGTAAGGGGGATCATTGCTTCTGGTGAAGGTGCTGAAAGGAAGGTTGCAATTACTATCTCTTTTTTTATAATTTCTATAAAATAAGAAAAGCCAAGAGAGCCTGGGGAACTGTGGGTATTTGAGTCATATGGGGAAACCCATTCTGAAGCCTAATTCTTCGCTTTTAGAGGAACTTACCTAGTTGTCTTGCTTTCCCTAGCAGATTTTGGAGTGCTTAATGGAGGAGATGAGATAATTTTCCCATTTTTATAGATGAGACAGCAATCAACTGAGGCACAGAGGGGAAAGCTGGGAGTGGAGACCAGCATGGTCCAGCTCTGTCCGTGCACTGCTGATGATTGCAGCCATTTGGCCACAGTCTGCTTCACTCTTCATTTCTGCCCCAGGGGAGCTAGATATGGATGTTGCAAGCATTTGCTGCAATGTCTTGGCACTAGCTGTTGTCTATAGAATGCATCTTTAGTTTCTCTGCAGGCTAAGAGCAGAAGAAAGGCTTTTCCACCCTGTCACCTTAGAAAGACACAGAGTTCTTTGCTATTTAATTTGTTGTCAGCATATGTAGAGAAAGTGGGAGAGAGAATAGTATTTCCATATTTGTATACTAATTACAGTTTTTCAGAGAACTTTGAACCAACCAGGATTTTTTTTTAAGCTTGTCAGAACAAGGTTGATATTTGTTAGCAGTGAAAATACTGGGAAATGGAAATATAGTGCACTGGAGAAATGTTTGTTGTTGCTGTCTTTAACCTGAGTTTTGTTTGTTACTGGTATTGTTGTTGAGATGAGAGACCAGGTATAATTTGGATTAAGGAAAAAGGAGACAGAGAAGAAGCACTGAGCAGTGTTTACACACTGTAAATGAATTCACTAATGAGACTTTGTATCTTAATAGGGGAAAATAGAGCCCTGATTTAGAAAAGCACTTAAGCCTGTACTTCTTTTCAGGGGGTGACAGAATCATATAAGGCCTATTGATTCAACAACTGAAAGAGATTTCAGCTTGTACTCATATCTGAGCAAGCTTTAGAATAAGGGGAGGAAGGGATATTTTTATTATTACTTTGTTATTTTTTCCCCCCACAGAGTCAAGGTGAGCTGTGGGAATATTAAGTGATGCAAAATTACAAACACAGAAGCATTCCTCCAAATTAGTAGCAAACCTTTTCCCCCAGCATATTGTACTTGTCTTTGGGAACAGTAAATCGCATATTTAGCTGGGCAGACCAAATCATGTGCAGAGCTTGTAAAAATAATTATCTATTTCCAGCATTTGTTTCACCACCTTAAAACATGCACTGAAATTTCACCCTGAAAATTCTGAGCCAGAACATGATTTTTTTTCTGGGAAAATTGCATATAAAACCTAATTAAAAGCATCATCCCACACTTTTCTTTTAAAAGTACATCTACTACCATCATGCCTCTAAATGTAACAGTGCTCAACAAGTGTCTAGCAGCCAAGAAGACACATAATTTAAAGGCTATTTCAGCATTTGATTAAGCACACAGTGATAACTACAAGCTCATGCCCTGCAGGCATGACAAGAGGCAATTATGTTCTGAGGTCAAAAGCCAGGGGGAGAAAAAGCACAAGATTTTGATGACTTACTTAATTTTCCAGCTCCTGAAATTAGCAGAGACAAAGAAGTTCTAAATCACCCAGATAAAATACTGTCATTATCTGTTGCTGTTTCACCCTCTGCTCTCACTTTGCCCTGCAAAAGCTCAGGAGGAAGATTTTCCACCAAATGGCTGCACTTAAAAAACTCAAATTGGCACACATTTAAATGTTAAGAAGAGTGCTTTTCGAAATCTTTTAAGTTCTGCCATATGCATTTAGATGGCTGTCTGCACATAGGATCCTGGAAAAAGACACCTGTTTTCCAAAGTAGTGAGCAGCCATCAGCTCCTCTTGACTTCAAGCCAACAATTAGGTCACTTATTTAGGCGATTAAATAAGGAGTTCAGCAAAAAGCTGCAAAGATAGGGAGCTGCTCAAAGGAGAGAGAAGTGTATGAATTAATACAATTGTGCTGTGTATTTCATGGATGGGCTTTGACGGATATTATTTCATAACAAAAGGCAAATGAATCTTTGTTCTCCACAGGAAAAACTGGTAAAAATGTTGAAGTAAGATTATCATATAGGGATGCAATGTCAAGAAATGTGCTTACCAGGAGATAAAGATTCAACCTCTAATCTCCCTTCAGAATATTTACTGCAGATATGGGTAGAAAAAGCCATGCAGAGCAACTGAATTGGTCAAGGATGGCAGAATGGAAAGCACACCATTGCTTTCTCCTGTCATATCATATTACAGTATTTTATTCCTACAGTTTGTCCAGGGTGTCACATTTCTTTTATGCCATATAACCAGCAAATAAATGTTGACTCCATGATCCATGATTCAGGGACTCTAGTGATAGGACAAGGGGTAACAGCTTCAAACTTAAACAGGGGACGATCAGGTTAGATAAAGGAAGGAGTTCTTTCCTGTTAGGGTGATGAGGCACTGGAATGGGTTGCCCAAGGAAGTTGTGAGTGCTCCATCCCTGGCAGTGTTCAAGGCCAGGCTGGACAGAGCCTTGAGCAACATGGTCTAGAGTGAGGCATCCCTGTACATGGTAGAGGGGTTGGAACTTGATATTAAGGTCCTTTCCAATCCTAACTATTCTGTTATTCTATGCCATAGTAAGGTGTATGTAAGAGAAAGCTGTCCTTCTAACGGCAAACAATTGAGTGATTACGTGAGAAACAAAAATGTGAATTCCAGTAAAGCCACATCTCGAAATATTTGCATCTGTTCAGAGATTCTTTAATGAGAAGCAATATATGAGCTGTTATTTTTGGGAAGGTGTATTTGATTTGGGTTTGTTTTTTTTCTGGGGAGTACTGGGGGCTGACATTCATGCAATTTTAGTAAATCAGTGCCTTAAAGTCTCATGTACAGTAAGAGCTGCCCAAGATACGAGAAATGTGTTCTCACACCTGGTTAAGAAACATATAACAGCTTTTACTAAACCTTTGGTTTTTCATATTAACTGTGAAATCCTCCACCAGAAGCCTGACGTACCGCGTCATCATTGTTGACAGAGCTACTGTGAGATTAGGCTGCTATCTTTGCCCTCAGATAAACTTCTATTTTAATAAAATCATATTGCTGGTAGGAGTTCCTAATATCTTATTTCCAACAGAACACAAGAGCTAAGATTAGCTGCATATGTACAGGACTGCTTTTGATAAATACAATTAAATAGGTTGTATGAGTCAATTCTCAGAAAGTTAGTTTCTATGATTTTAAGTGAAGTTTTCCTTAACCACCACATTTAATGTCTGCTTTCTTTGAAAATATAGAATAGTTACCTCAAAAGTATATATGAATTAGCATAAATATATTTTCTGAAGTATGTGAGTCAGAGTTTTAAGTTTTGTTTTGTATAGTAAAAAATAAAGTAGTGTTAGCAATTGTCTTTGCCATTTTTGTAGTCTACATTTGCCTTCTAGAGAAAATTATCCAAATTGTCCAAGGACTGGTCCAAACAATAACCCCAAACAGCTACTATTGACTGTAAACCTCGTTTTGCCATTTTCTTGGCAGTAAGTAAAAGTCATCTATGCATATAGCAGGAAGAGGGAGGGCACTTGGCATCAGTTTTGTGCCAAAAGCTGCTAGAAACCTTCTGCCTCCTGTGTCACCAGTCTGCTCAGGTTTAGTACTGTAGAGGCTCAAAATGAGAGCTCACCAAAGCTCTTTTCCAAATCAACAGCCTGGCATCAGATGGTTGTTTATGGTTGTATTTTTCGACTCTAAATACTTCTGAAAAATGTGTTGCTAATTCATACATGCCTACATATGAAGATATTTTAGAAGCTTTGTTTCCAATAACATTTCAGTAAATTCAAAGTAACTGCATCAGAGTGTGAATCTCAGTTCAGATAACTGAGAGTAGAATCAGATCCTTTGCTTCGACTTCAGTGTTCATTTTGGACAAACCTTGTTTCTCCTGAAATTAACTTTTAGAGTTCAACTCCTAACTGGGCTTGTGAATGCTAAGGGCAATGCAGGAAAATGTAAACTACTCCCATTGCTGTAGAGTCTGTATTTTTGCAGAGCAGGGGCTGTTGTGGACATACCCTTTTAAACAGACTTAAAACCTCTTGATACTGTTTGTAGAGGAGGCTAAATTTGCTGGGCCTACTGCCTGCCTTTCTGATGATCTTCACTTCGATCAGCTATTGTTTCTAACTTTGCTTCCTCCTTCCTTCACTCACCTTGTCGTTATTAGTGACATTAAACCAAGGGTAAGAATGAGGTATTGCATTTCAGAGATTTGCACTTGTCATCCTGGCTTCCTGCCTTCTGTAACAGGAGAATGTGGGCACAGTAATTTACTGCATTACACAAATGTATGGCGCAATATGAGCTCCGGGCAAAGCTGTTTCTCTGATCTTAGGGAAGGAGGACATCTTATATGATCCAAACCCTAAAGCTATGTAATTTTAGAAGCTGTTATTCAAGAATAATTGCATATCTGTCTTGGGGGTTTTGTGAATAGTTCAGAACTCTGGCACACAAGGATCTGATTGATACTAGAGTAATCCCTGAAAATTTACAAAAATGAGAGTGTTTATCTTTCAATAATACATATCTAAATGAGACAACTGACAATAATAGATGGCTTCATGGAAGTCTGAGTAGATGTTGGGTTGCTGTCTGCTAGACAGAGTGGTATTGATACAGTTAAGGGGTATACTGAGAAACATCAATATGCTTTTATTTCCATAAGTGAACTCAGTGGGCATATGCCATGGGGAAGTTTTATGTGACAGAACAAAAGCACAATGTAAGGGATTTTTGGTTTTGGGGAGTGTAGTTTGGTGGTTCTATAGTGGGGCTGGGAGGTAGTGAGTTCTTGAAAGATGCCTGGTGTCAGATGAGCCCTTGATCTGTTACAGGATTAATCCTTCCCTGACTGCTCTGTGACCATTGCATGGATACAGGCTTAGTTTATGTTTAGTTTTATGGTTGGAAGGAGTACAAAATGGAGCTGGAAGGGCACATTGTCCCTACAGCTGGAAGCATTTTTTGGTGTGGGTGATTTTTCATTCTTGTGCAATAAGGAAAGGAAAGGAGTTGGCTATTGTTTCAGCTCGTGGCTGATATGTTATGCTGGTAAATCAAAGTATTTGATGCCCAGGTTCACCATGTATTTCCTGTGAGATCATCTGTGGTTGAGATGACAAAGACAATCTATATTTCATATGGATATTTGGGGGATTAATGCATTCAAATTTTTCAAGCTGTTGAAGACCTTTAGATCAAAGAGGCTGTAAAGATTGGAAATATTATTGAATTTTGTCATGTGATGAGTTTATTCACTAATACTTTAGGGCTTTGTTTTCAAGGTTTCTCAAAGTGTGTTTCTTTTTTCTTTTGCAAACTGTAGCCTGGATTTCTTTTAAAACAGGTAAGATTTCTGAGAGCTCTTTAAATTAACTTTACAAGCGTGTACCACTATTGAACATCCAGGCAGATCCAACACAAAGCTGAGGCTGAACTTTAATCACTCAGTGTCCTGTATATTGGCCTTTCTATAGAAAATATCACTGCAGGGCCCAAACTTTGGGATAGTTGCCAGAACCTGCAGGCCATTTGCTGGCATGCTGCAGGCTACAGCAAAAACCGTTAGTCTCATGTTTTCTAAGGATCAAGAAAAAGGAGCAGGAGCAATGCAGATGTTATTACATCTGTAGTAGGGCAGATGGAGTCTTGCTGAGCAGGTGGGATCCTGGTACTTGGATTGCTTGTTGTCAGAAAATTTCCCCCGGTGGATCAGGTACAACACAGAACTGTAATTTTGTATTATCAAAGCCAACTAGCTTTTTCATCTGGTAAGTAGAAGTAATAACAATGCCATAGTTGCTGCTGATTTCTAAAACCCTGTTTAAAAGGCATCACTAGTTTACTTTTGAGATGAAAAAATCAAGTTGCTGTGTGGAGAAGTGATTTCTCTGGGCTGCCAGCAAGGCAGGACCTCATTTCTGCAGACCATATCTCAAAGATAACCAAAACTATCTCAGTACAGCATATGGATAAAACCTGCTGCTAAATGTCATTCTGCTTTTGATTCTTGCTTCAGTGTAGGAAGTAAATGTTTGCTGTTTTTCTGTGTTAATCCTTGCAGCTTTCAGCCGTGCCCCAGTCCCCATGGCTGTGGTCCGAAGGGAGCTGTCCTGTGAGAGTTACCCCATAGAGCTTCGCTGCCCGGGAACAGATGTTATCATGATCGAAAGTGCCAACTATGGGAGGACTGATGATAAAATCTGTGACTCTGATCCTGCTCAGATGGAGAATATCCGCTGTTATCTGCCAGATGCCTATAAGATTATGACTCAAAGGTATAGTATTCAATATTCTTTGTTTGCTGAGTGTTGTTTTTTAATCTGGTATGTACACACCAATTTGTGTGTGTGCATGAGAAAATGCAAGTACTTAGTCCCTGTGCATGTGCACAGAATTAAAGCTGTTGTTGCTTGACTGTGGATTTAAAAGAGTTGGGTTAGCATCATGCAATATAAATAATAACTGCTGTAAGTACTACTAATCAGTTAACTTGATACTCACTGCATCCCAGTTTTACCTGGGGAATACCTGAATATAAAAACTCTTAACAAATTTGTAATCAAATACACATTTCTGAAATGCACATTCGCTGTTTTCTGTGCTGTGTTCAAACAGATGGCCAGCATCCCCCTTAAACAAATTACTAATTTGTGCAGAATAATTTATCAAAATACAAAAGAAAAAAAAAGTCTCCATCACTTCTTGTGGTGCCAGGCTTAGTTGTAGGGAGGATCTGAATTCCCAGTCAAGAATTTGCATTCACATTGGTTTTGCAGAAGACTTGCTGAATTTCTCCATTATGACCGTTACTACTAACTGTGGCTACTGCGTCTAGAAATGGTAACAAAGATATATGCCATATAGACAGATTCCTATGTTGCAGAGCCAGGGCCTAAGAATTTATTCCAGCCTAGAGGTATCCCAGTTATGGAAAGCCTTTAACTGTTGCTGAATTTTTCAGGGTATTTTCTGCCACAAGAGGTGTTGTGGGAAGAACAAGTCAAGTGCTTGACATGTAATTGCATTCAGTGCATTACTCCTAATAACTACACATGAATAATTATTCAGTACATTTGGCTTTTAATTAAATAGTAATCAAAATGAGTATTTCGGGGTATTAATAATGGTATTGACATAGGCAAACTGTTGCTAATTGAAGTCATGACAACAGTGTTTGCATGGTGACCTAATGGCTGAAGCAGTGCAAGGTTTCAGTGGAGTATCTTGCTATTGTTTGCTGTGAGACACTTTGCACTAGAAATGGAGTTCTGTGAACAACACAAAAGCATGAATTTCATCTATATTTGACATGCTAACAGCTATTCTTTGAGCTCCCTTTAGAACTGCTCTATGTCAAGGATTTAGATCTCAAAATGCTGAGGTATTGTGAAAGATGGTTCCTATAAGCCCATTATTTAAGTTGAATCTCCTTGCCTATCTGGTTGAAGTCCTGCTTGTAGGATTGTACTGGTTGCATTTTTCAAGACAAATGAACATGCCATCAGCCAGTCCCTTGGATTTGGCATGGTTTTAGTGGAATTACTGTAATTCTTCTGTTCAGGTTGTTAGTGGCTTCAAGCAGAAACCCTTAATCCTCTGCATATTGGCAGAATAAAACTATGTCATCCCCTTTGTGAGCCATTACAGAGAACAAAGTATTAATATTTTTATATGTATGCAGTAGTGTCCTCCAGGCACTCTCTTCCAAGCCAAATGCAGAGCTCTGCAATCTTCTGATCAGTCCCCACATGTAGCAAGTCTGCAATAAACATTAGTTCTTTTGTCAGGGAGGGCACATAATCATGTGTGTGCCCATAGTGCTAGGATGAAAACTCACACTGATTGCTCAGCTCCAGATACCGTCACTGCAGACTCAAATGATTTAGCAGAGAGTTAGCAGGGAAGTGCATCTCTGGGTTAAAGCATCTCTGTTTTCTCATTTGGGCAGAGGATGGCCACTGAAAGAGAAATTTCTTGTAAGGGAGAAGCAAATCCCTACTGACTGAATATTAATATCTGTGAGTCCTTGCCTGGTGCTGTTTGTCAGTGGCCAGGCTCAAGAAAGGGTGGTGGCTCTTTCCATTTAAGCCATTTGATTATCAATTTTCACAGAGTGCAGTTGTGTTATTAATTGGGTACTATTGAGTTTCTTGAAAATAAATATAACCTGATTCTAGTTAAAAGGCAGGTTAAAAGAAGAAAAATACTCTACTTTGCATTTTGTGTCAGTCTCATCTCTTTTTTAATCTCCATTAATTCAAAGAGTTGAAACAATTTAAAAATAAAATTGTTCTTCAGATGCAAACCAGTCTGCCAGCTCCCAGCTCAAAGTATGCCTTAGAGCTGAGCTTCAGAAAAAACTACTTGAAAAGGAGAATTGTGACAGCCTAGTAATTGAGGCATTTTTTTTACTGTGGCATTTTTTTTCTAAAAGCCTCTACCTGTGAAATTAATAAATTCAGCAGTATTTGGGTGGTTTTGCAGATGAATTAAAGCTTTAATACAATGAGCTTGTCTTTGCTAATGCTGCAGGGTGGGAAAGCAGCTACTGGGAACTAAAGATTCTCATGACAGTGTAACCTGCATGGCAATTGAAGCTGTCTGCATATGCAAAGAAAAACAATACGTGCAGTAAATTCTTATTATGCATTGATTAATTATTGCATTCATAGATACACAGTTGACTTGTAGATTTTAGAGTAAGTTGTCTAACTGTTGGTATTTTTTAATGAGCTACACTGTACAGCTGACTTAGACACACTTTGGCATGGCTGTGGGGAGGGGGAGAGGGAAAGATGGGAAGAAAAGTGTGTTTAAGACAGGAATGTTGTTAGTGTGTGAACTGAGGCCGCAAGTGAGCGTGTTTACGGTAGATATTAGCAGTTACTCCTTCAGTGCACACACACAAACCTCTCCACCCCAAAATAAAAAAGGAACTTGAACAGGTGAGTTAGTGTGTTTATTTCTTCTGTGTGTTTGTTTAAAGTAATTTTGTGGATGAATATGTGGGGTTATTTTGAAAGGGAAAGGCATAAATCTGACGGTGTGTTTGTGGAGCCTCCTGAGCAAATGGGGACAAAAGGAGTTTCTTAATGTAAATGTTGCCTTGAAAAATCTCTCAGATCTTGAGAGTATTGCTTGAAGTAAAAAAAAAAACATTTAAACAACTTGTAGAGAGCTATTTTATAGGAAATTATATTGCTGTGGCCTCTTTTGTTTCTTACTTACCATTTCTTCCTTCAAGCATTTGAGTCACAGCTGCCTATAAAAACTCAGAGTGCCTTTATGGACTGATTTTTTTCTGATATGCTTAGAGAAATATGTATTTCATAGCACGTTTGCTTTGGAGAAGCATCTTTTTGAGGGCCTTAACAAACAATTCTAACCATGCCCGTTGTAATCTGTGTGCAGTGTACCATGGAAGACTTCACTATGTCATCCCCTGAGAAACTGTGCCACAAAATTAACATATCATCCATTCAAACAGCCAGGGTTCTTGCTGAACAATAAGGAAGAACAGCCTCCTTATTCCCATAAGAGTTGGCTTTGTTTTTATAGTGTTAACAGTGCAGTTTAGTCTATTAAAAAGCACCCTGAACAAAAATAGCTTTCAGCTTGCTCTCTTGAATTTCTTGTGGATGCTTTTTACCAAGAAGATGCCCAGCTCAGGAAGACAAAATCTGTGTATTACATTTTGTGTGCTGGTGTTTTCACTACAATTTGCTGGAGCTAGTAGCCTCATAAAACTGCCACCCAAATTTAAGGTTGCAGTGTGAGAGTGGGAATTAAACATTTAGTTGCTTCCTCCTTGATTCAAACAAACATGCCAGCACGTGCTGCTTTTTGAAGCTCATGCGTCAGCATTTTGTGGAACGAAGACAGAGCTTTCCTGGGTTGAATGAAGCTAATGGAATGAAGAAGATGGGTGGATCAGGTTTTACACGTTTGTTCACAGATCTGTCTGCTGACAGTACCGCCTTTGTGCTTAACTTTGTAATTCGCAACAGCCAGTTTTACTAAGCTCCTTATCCTTTCCTGTAGGCTTTAACCTTGAATGTTAAAATTAAGGGGTTTTGGGGTGGGGAGAGTCCGAGTAGAATGGCTGGCATATAGGTACACCTACACAGATCATGTGCATTTTTTTTGCCTTAAATGGAAGATCAAGGCTTTCCATTTGCTTTCCCAATGTCAGCAGTAAAGGTATCGTCATCTGCCCCAGCCATTGTCTGCTACTCTTAAGCTGGAGAAAGGAAAGGAGTGATAGAATAAGATGAAACCAGCAGGTGTAACAGAGGAGCAAGGCGAGAAGTGTTCACAGGTCTCAGCAGCTGTTTCTAAAATCCAAGCAAAATTCCTTCTGCCTTTTCAAAATTTGAAAGGTAGAAAATGTAGAAAGTTCTTGCTTGGGAACTCTTATCTCAGCAACTCAGCTCAATTTGCAAATGGGGCAAAATTTGCCTCTTGTGACAGTAGAGTGTTGCATAGTTTATGTGCTATTGCTGCTACTTCTGGCCTGGAGATGAGAGCTGAAAACTGCTCAGCTCTCTTTTTCCCACAAGAAAGCACTGGACCTGTTTTGTGTCCCACAGAAAAGACACCTCTTGCCCAGAGCTTCCTGCTGTTCCCAGGACAGAGAAGCTGTGGCTCCTCCAGAGGAGGATGTGTAGCCTGCACAGTGCATGGGGACTTGTACCCTCTGCTCTGCTGCAGCTGGTTATGGTGCTGTCTGCCCCACACAAAGCACCCTTGTGTGGCACAGCTCAGGACCTGGCAGGTGGATGCTGCAGCTCTGCTATTCTGCTCTGCTGACTGAGCAGATACTGAATTTCTAGTAGCTCTGTGGGAGGCACAGCTGGGAGTTACTAGATGCCATCCTGTTGGACTGCAGTTGCTTAGCTGAGCTAGTTTCCTTTAGGTTCGAGTATAATCTGTGTGGTTTGTCCCTGTGGTTTCAGTATTGACATCACTGATGAAGCCTATAGTTAAAAAAAAGCGTAGGCAAGAGAGTAAGACTGCTGTCAGCTGCTTTCCATTTAGTTTCCTGATTCAGAGGGCCTGATCCTTTCGTGTGAAAAGGAACAGTTGCAACTGTCCTGGTAGTCAGGACAGCACAGTGCTGGGTAAAAAATAGAGATCCTGTGAACCAGCTTGCATTACACTGCAAAGATTTTTTTTTTCATCTCCTGAAGGGCTGTGTTTCATCAATGTTTTTGGATGATAACCTGACAAATGCAGGAGTGCAAAATGAATGCCATTATTATTGTAATAATATTGCATCTCATGGTGTGCTGTTATTGATGCTTATCAGCACCTGTGATTTTCAAGGCACTTTTCAAATGCCAGTGATCTGCTCTTGCAGTGGGAAATGGAGAGGCAGGGTTATCTGTATTTTAGAGAGAGGGTAATTCACGTTAACCATTTTTAAGTGGCCACTGGTTTTGATCATACCAATTTTGGGATGTTCTCATACCAGTTTTTATATTAAGTAGCTTGTCCTGATGCATGTGGGAGGATGTGCAGGACAAGGAGAGCTGCAGACCTGGAAGCTCTGTAATAATAAGGCTGTCAGAAGGACTGCATGAGCAGGCTTCAGCTGAACTGCAGCACAGTTGTGTCTGCAAAATTAATGGCATATTTCTCAGGAAACAACCCTCTGCTTATTTGTTGCCGTCACCTCTGACTTGGATGCTGAATGCCCCATTTGATAAGACCTGCTCCACATTCCCTTACATCCCAAGTACATTTTGTGAAGAGTGCCAAGACAGTACTAATTTTTCTAAATATGTTACCACGCAGATGGCATGAGAAATGCATTTCTGAAGGACTGAGATGTTGCAATGGGAAGCTAGGCTTTTCTCTTTCTGGGAAGCGTAAGTCTGTCACTTTTGAGATCTCCATGTGAAAAACATCAATATGGAAAAATACTAATGTGTAACCAGTAGAAATAAACAGGGAATACTGTAGCTCACATTCCCTGAATTCTGATTTTAGAAGCTAGGAAACAGGTCTCATCACCTGGTTAAACAGTCTGTTTCCTCACCATGCAGAAAGATACTTTAAAATGAAACAAAGTCGACTAATCTCATCTGCACCTTGGCCCTGCGACAAGGGCACATATACTATTAGTAACAAACAAAACCAAAAACGCCAGTAAGTGCTAGTGGAGCAATGTGCACTGAGCTGTTGAGTCACTCTTAGAAAGGTTGCTATTTCCCAGCCTGTACAGTCTTAATTTATCCTACCTCTTCCTTTCCTGAAAATGCTCTCAGACCCAAGCAGAGGAGTAAATTCTAAGAGTGACAGCCCCCTGGAATTGCCCTGGTACCCTAGTAAATCAGGGCTTGTCAGCCCAAGCATCTCAGCTGATTGCAGCTACCATGGTAACAGATGAAGGGGAGACAGTAGTTTCTGAAGGTAATTAGATTCCAAACTATGGAAGGCTCTGCAGATCAAAAATAATGCTTAGGCTTCTCTGGGTACCAAGTGGTAGCCGTGGCCAGCTATAAAGCACCACACTTAAAGTAAATAAATAAATGGACAGCTGTGTTGTGCTATGGCTGCTGTTTTTTGGTTCCTGTTAGCATACAAACTCAATGTGCTGTCATTTGAAAAAATCCAGGCTTAAGGTGAGAAAGCAATGGGCAACCAGTGGCCTTCATGCCCAAAGGGAAAGGCCTTCCTGTAGTGCACAGGCTGGGGGAAGCTGGAGGTATTAATCATTACTGTACTCTAAGACAGCTTAATTTTTTTCCCCTCACTGGCCTTAACTGACTAAGAGAAGACATGGGATGATCTCTTGGATAAATCATGTCTTGAAGTGGCCTCAGAAGTGCTGAACACATGATGTGCTGAGAACCATGCAGGGAAAATTCAGGTTTATTACTCCATCTATTACTTTACCAGTGTGAAAGTGGCTGACTCCAGCCTGTCAGAGAGAAGGCACTGGCCAGCTCTTGACAACCTGCTGCATTGTTGCTTTTGCCACTGGGAGAAGACCTATGTGAAACAGACTTCTGTTGTTATTTTTTCTGAACTTTTGAGGTTTGTTGAGAATGGTAGCTACTAATTTGTATACAGGGAAGAAGTGTTAAGCAAAGATGGAGACAATGTCCACTGGCATTAATACTGCATTTATTACCGTGTTGCAGGAGGTGGATGCAAGCACATAGGAAGCTTTCCTGTAACTGAAAGGAAGGCGATCAGAGAACATGCAGCTCTAGCTCCTTGGGGACTGCTCTCTGTTTTTGCTAAAACATGGATTTGTACCATGAAAACCATTATCCGAGGTGCCTAAAGAGCAACGTTTAAGTCCAGGCATCTGCATTCTGCCTATGGCAACTCCTGCTCAATGCCTAAATTGCTGAAGCGATGAATACAGAAGATGCTTCTGCTCAGTCTTACTACACCTTCAGTCTGCCTGAAAATAACAGCCTTATGAGGACATCACAGGGCTTGGTCTTCAGACAGTCTTTTTGTCACGAGGCTTAAAGTGATTTAGAGAATTGCAAGATGGTGTGTAAGGTTTATTCAGGTTAAATGGATTTATACTATCTTAAGATAACAAAGGAATAATTTAGTTTGAGTAAGAAGATACAGGCATGCTCCTTCTCCAGTTAGTCTTCTGGCTAGAAATAATGGCTAAAGCGCTGTGAGGTAAGATGACTTTGAAGTAGTGCATCTATATCAGTTTCTTTTGCTTTTTTTATTTCGTGTACAAAAGAGCTCAGTTAGTCTGTGCCTGAGGTCAAAATTGGGTTTGTACACAGGGGATTGTCTATTCTCTGGGATATTTCAAAGCTTTCATTCATCAGTTTTGACTACATCATTTGTGGAATCTTTGGAGCTTGAACTCCATATTCAGTTCCAAGATGTGTAAAGCTACTGCTGGCTTATTCCAAACTCACTCTGTGTGTATACCTGGATTTTCTGTACTCCTTTTTGGGGCTGGAAGCGTTGTCTGCAGGCCTTCCTTATCTTTGTATGCTTGTAGTTTGGCATCCACAGTGCAGTTTTGCGTAATGACCCTGCCGATACCAACTTGCAAACAGGCAAAAGATGGGCGTTAGGTACAAATCATTCACTTGCCAATGTCAAAAATATGGGCTGACACATGCAGTGTTCCTGGATCATCAACATGATCCTTAAATTTAAATGTGAGTTTTGTTAGTGGGATGAGCTGAACTTTATTTCAGTCTCTTTGGGGAAAAGAGGAAATGAATAGTTCTTATCAGAAGCAGTGACCCAAAGAAAGGTTTTGCTGCCATTATGATTCAGGAGAAGGATTTTATGTATCAGTAAGCAGAATGCATAAAAGATGGAGGGCTGCAACTGTAATGGAAAGGAAGGATATGGAATTTATTATTGGAGCCATCTTCTATGCATTATGTATAAGATAATACATTGGTGTCAGTTATTTACAGTAGAAGCCTTAATTCAGGTGGAGTCCTGCTGACATTGTAAACTGGGAGACAGTGAGTAGTTTACAGGCAGTAGTAGAACCTCCAGACTGAATTACAGCCTTAGCACTCAGTTCCTAGTAGGCAGTATATTACATGCTGTAGGACTTGTGACAAAGAAGGAAAAACTTTATTGCAGAGACACAGTGAGGAATGGGAGATGGAGTTATGGGCAAGAGAACCGTAGAAAACCATAAAACTAATGCAAGGGAAGAAGGGAGGATTTGGAGTTGTCCAGAAGAAAAGATGCTGGAATGGAAATAGAGTTTACTCGTGCAGTCACTGGCCTGTCCCTGTGCCCTAACCTGCCTGTGTCAGGGCAGGATGTGACGTCTCTGGTACCCAATGCTTTTTTTCATCCTGATTCCTTACATAGATGGGCTTTCACTCCAATGCCCAAGTTTTTTCATATTCTGTCCAGATTTTCTTTGTTAGCATTAATTGCAATTTTTATAGATATAAATGGCCAAATACTTTCTGAATCTCATCAAGTCCCTGGTCATGATGACTTTTAGGAGTTTTGAGTCCAGTAGGATAATAGCATATCATGTGAAAAACAATTTCTTTTTGTCAGGTTTTAGTTTCATTGCCATGCCTCCTGAGACTGTGAAAATAGAGGCATCCAAGCTACTTATTTTTTCCATTTCTGTTCATTAGCTTGTATGTGTTTGTCATATTGTTTCTAACTTATCTGTTCTTCAGGGGAGGAAGTTATGATCTTTCAAATATTTCTTCTTATAGGAGTTGTTTTGGGTTCTTTCTAAAAGTGTGTGAAGGTTTTTTGTTAGTTTTCTCTGAATACCCTTTAATTGGCATTGCCATGTTTGAGACAAGATGAACAGTACAGCATTCATCATCTACCTATGTCAAGGCAAGATGTTAGCTTGTGATTATTATTTGCTCTTCTCTTTACCCCTTCCCCCCCCCCAATCCCCTTTTGGTAAGCCCACTCAATTGCTGAAGGTTTTCTTTATTTTAAGTAAACTCAAAAGAACAGAGGAGGCAGAAAAAAATGTCTGTGATAAATTTGAGAGTTTGAGGCTATTTCTGCTTTGGAAAGCCTGCTTTCTCTCTTCCCTTCCCCAAGTGGCTTTGAATTATGTGAAATGTCCCTATTTGACTCAAGAGTATTACAAACCACACAAATATAATTATGTTCTTCCCCAAAATGCCTATTCTGTTCCTAATAAATTATTTGTTCTCTTGGTCACTTGGAACAGATTGTTCCACTTAAATGATTACAGCGGTGCCCAGCTAGCACTGATGGAAAGTAAAGTTTGGTCCTTGATGTCCTTGACATACTAGCAAATATGTGGAGTAAAATATAAAAGGAACCATCAGGTTGTAGGGAACAAAGTTAGTTCTGCAAAAAACACAGTGCTTGTTGCAGGTGTCTGGATCTGAATCACTCACCATCCTCAGGTATGTTGGTAGACTGAAAGTGTGCTCAAGTTGGTATTGTGAGTTATTTTCCCATGGGTAATGGAGAATTGCATGTACAAAGGCAGATGAGTAATATCCACTGTTGATATTTGGGGGAGCAGGGGAGAAATCTTTAGGATCTCTGTAAAATCTGCATGTGTCAGAAGTGATCCTTGACACCCTTTTGAGTAACTGGCAAGGTTGTTGGCAGCTGACCACAGGCATGTCCTAACCAAGATACCTTAAAAAAAACCCTAAACCAACCCCTTAACTGTATATACACACAAAGAACATAGGTCACCTTCAATGCAGTGGATTAGACTGAGCTCTGGAAAATCAATTTTGGTTGATTAGTTGCACTTGTGGTTAGATGTAAAGAGTTAAAGCCAGGCACTAAACAATGCAGCTAATGTCTGTGGTGTTGGGCTGCAATCCAGGAAACACTTTGTTGTTTGTGTAACACCCTGCATGTGACAGGGGCTGAATGAAGCCAGCACAAGAACAAGCGTTCCAGTAGATGTCCACAAACTTTGTTTTTATAGCCTGGGTGGCATCCAGATGGCAAAAGTACCAGGTGGGTCATCTCAGTAAGTTGCTGGAAGTCAAGGGGGCCTAAGGACAACTAAGCAGACACCTACTTTGCTGCAAACTGCTCATGTGAGTGGATTGAAAAGCAAAGGGTGAATTGTATCCCTTCCCCCATATCTAATGACTTAAGTCTTCTATGCTAAGAGGTGGCTAAAGTGAAACTGAAGTTGTAAACATTGGTCAATTATTGAAAACCCAAAAGTACTCCTTATAGAGTGAAAGGAGAGGAAGAAGATGGAAATTTCCTTTTATAGTACTTAAAGGCACCTCATTGCATCAGCTTGCAGATTCAGTGAGTGTTGACACAGCTTCTCCCAAAGGTGTTTTTTGTCAGGAGACTTAGGGTGGGAGTAGAAACCTTCTGAAACTAAAGTATCCTTCAGTAGGGCCTGTGTATTTGTGCTGGTATTGACAATAGGTGAGGTAAATGCTAATGCCTTTACATCCTTTCTCTGTAGCTTACATTTTGAGCATTTAAAACACTAGAAAGCACTCACTGCAGACAGGAGCCTTACTCCCACTGAACTGGCATAAGTCCTGGGTTCCCAATGTCCAAAAATTTCTTTTGGAAACGGAAGTTCACTCTTAAGTGGCTCTAGTGCCTTTTAATGTTTTGCTCATGATCTAATTTGGATCTTAAGTATACCAATTTGAAAACAGCCTGCCTGACATCAAGCTCTGATTTTTTTAAGCTCGCATGGTTTAATAAGATTAACTTGCTGCCATTCTGATACAGTCTTCAGTGAAAGCTTATTCAAATTAAGAATCAGTCAGAAGGGAAGTAGCCTCAAGCATAAAGTAGGAGTGAGGTGGTGCCAAAAAGCTGGGACTCTGATAGGCTCTGTTGTGTCACCCGGCAGTGAGAGCAAAAACATTTAGCTGTCAAATTAATGCACCAAGGGGAAAAAAAAAAAAAGAAAGAAACATAATTAAGAGATTAAAACCAAATATTCCCTTTTCCAGCTGTCATCTCTGGAAATGTACACAGATGTGCACCCACAGCAATGGATGCATAGTTCAAAAACTTTCATTTTTGAGACTGTAGAATGCGTATTAAAGTATGTGAGAACTGAGCACTTTCTTACATGTCTGTTTGAGTTGTAAAGAATAATTCACTAAGAAAACCATGGCCAGTAAAATGAATAAATAAATAAGTGAGTTTGAGGAGTATACCTGCCAAATCTGTGTTTTGAGGCGCTGCATAAAAGACTTAATTAATTTATTTTAATCATGTTAGTTTCTTCCAGGTTTTCCTTGCATTTCAGCAGCTGAGCATCTTCAACATTAATTTAATTTCCTCAGTGTTGCTATGGGAAATCCTGATTGTGTAACCTCTTATGACCCAAGGTTACATCTTAATCTTTTTCTTCCCAGGAGAGCAACCTCAAGTTTGGCATGTACCACGTGATTTTCAAATGTGTACTATACTGATAACATGTATATGGAATCAAGGCCCTTCTGGTTCTGATTTAAATTCTGAGTATGTCGGGCATTTTTTTCTTCTTCCATGAAGAAGAGAATTCTCAGAAGTGTTTCCATGCATAATTTCATTCTACTGTTTCAGCAGGAATAAGACAGCTGTGAAAGAGGAATGTGAAATCAAGAGCTCATCTCTTTTTGACTATCTCAAATTTTATTAAGCATGTTATGGAAAAGAAGACATCTATAGGGCAGATAAGGCTTTGGTCCCAGCCCAGTGTTGCTCATCTAGAAGAGAAACAAAACCAAAACTTTAAATTAGCTGTGGTGCTAATTTAAAGATGTGTTTAGCATTGGCAGCAGGAATGGCTGGAATACTTATTTGTGAATATGAGGTCCTGAAGTAAATGCTGGGTAATTTTGGCATCCCTGTGCTTCAGCAGGAGGCACTGTCAGCCATTGGTTGCCGAGACCTTGTTCAGGGGAGGGCTTAACTAAAATGAAATGGTACAAAAATGTTTTGACTGCTTTGGAAAAGAAAAGATTTTGAGAGACTGAGATTTGCAGGGATATGTCATTGTAACAGTGCTAAAACTGTATCTGTCCTGTCTTCTATGGCAGTTAAAAATACACTAAAAAGCAAGATGGTCTTGCTGCGTTCCTATATGATATAGTCTAGATGTCTCTGGATAAAGCTACTGTAGTAATGGTTAATTTACTTGCAGAACAAAAAGTAGCAGGTAAATTTTCTTTCTGTAGGTTGACAAAAGCGTACAAAATCTAGTTTGGTTACATTAAGCATTTCTTCTATACTTTTTTTTTTTAATTCTTCCAGATGGCTATTGCCAAAACAGACAGTATACAGTAGGATGTTTTAAATGCATGCATTTCTTTAATGCACAATATTTGGTATGTTCGTGTGTGTGTGTATATTTATATATATTTGCATATATGTAGAGAGGGATGTGCATATGAGAAAGTACAGCAGCATGTGCACAGAAATATAGCAAATGACAGCCTTTCTTAAAAAGACAGCATCGCAATTCTTGCCTTGCATGTACAAAGTAGAACTGATCTAAAATCAAGAAAGAAAGTAAAACTAATCACTGCTTCAGAGAATTAAACCCAGTATCAACATCAAGAAGCCCCAGAAAGTCTTCCAGTATCCTGGCAAATTGAGGTTGTTAATGGGATATATATATATACGTGTGTGTGTGTATATATATTTGTTGGTCATTTGTTTCTTTTTGAAACTGCAAAACAAATAAGCAAGTTGCACTGCCTCAGATGTCTGTTAAGTCTGTGCTACTCCACCATGCATAATGTTGAAAAACTGCTGTCTTAATATGCCACACAGGTGTCACTTTCAGCTTGGTACCTCCAAACTTCTATGATTCCTAATCAATGAACTCATGCTGTGACCATATATCCCACTTTTTCCCATGGTGTGTAAGGCTGTAGTAGGCAAATGGGGTCCAAGGGAGGTCAGTCCATAATATGACAAAGAATTTAGCCTCTGACTTCAAACTGCTTATTTTTTTCCTCACCTAAGCTTTTAGCTTTGTTATCATCATATAATCCTCTCATTATTGGGCAGTGGAGAAATCTATAACTCTTTCTTTAATAACTTCTATTTTCTCTTGGCTTTACATCTGCGAGATTTTTTCTTTCTTTATAGGAGCTTCTCAGTTACCTTTTGCTCCTGGGTAATCACCGTGTTTTCTCTGTAATTGTGAAACCTATGCTGTTGTTGCTTATTTCTAAGTAATCCTTGTATTTTTTTTTTTTTTTATGTGGCTGCAGAGACTTTTATTAGACTACGTGGAAGTCTAGGTNTTTTTTTTTGTTCCTGTGTTTTCTCCGTTTTTTCTCTGTAATTGTGAAACCTATTCTGTTTTTTTTTTTTTCTAAGTAATCCTTTTTTTTTTTTTTTTTTTTATGTGGCTGCAGAGACTTTTATTAGACTACGTGGAAGTCTAGGTCCTGAAATTTCCTAGGTGGGCTGCACTTTGACAGCTGCAGTCAGATCACCCTGATTTTGCAAGTGCTGAGGATCTGCTGTGTTCAGTACAGTCTTTGTGTGGCTGCACTAGCAAATGCCTTCTGTGGGGCTCTCATCACCAGGAAGGGCAATTTCTATTTTCACTGACTTCCTACTACCTGAATGGGAAGTGGATGGATGGGCTACCTTCATATTCAGGTTTCACACTGAATAGGGAATCTGTGTCTCAGTGGTGTATGCCACGTAACTGGAGAAGAATTGTATTCAAGTTGCAAAGTCAGCCAGCGCAAAATTAATTTAATATTTTTACAAGGCTTTTGTTCTGTGGCTGCCTTGAATCCCTCTGGTCTTCCTAGCTCCTTATGAGGTGGAGTCCCTGACTTTTGCTGGGCTGTGCGTGTGACTCTGCCAGCATTAGCAGGTAAAGCCATGTTCATATTCCTGGCCTTGTCTGCTCTCTGAGAGGGCAAAACCACTGAGCATGGAGGATTTTCTACCATGTCAGCTCAGCTTTAAGTAAGCGGTCATGCTTCACTAAGGCTCTGATTAACTTGAGATGGTGTACAAAGCAATTTGAAGAGCAGAACAGGGTGGAAACTACAGGACTGTATGCACAGGGCACAAAACCAGATAAATGCATAGCCTAGAAAGCGTTGGTTATGATCAGTGACATTCTAATAGTGTTTTGAATCATCAAGAGCCTGATTCTGGAGGTTCTGGGGTAATTCAAAGCACTGTTGTTCACTAGTGGCTCATTTCAACCAAGAACATTTTCTGAGTCACAGTGGTTATCCTTGTGAGTAAATGTTTGCAGTATCTAGCCTATCACTTTTGAAGGTCCCTTGCTATGGATTTCAGGAGGCCACAGAGAAGATAATGAAGGAAAACATGCTGGGTGATAGAGAGAATGAGGGATATTTTAGAGTAATACCTTAATTTGAGGAATTGGCTTTTTTCATCATGTATTAAATTCATTAGTCATGTAGAGCGAGGAAGTTGATTTATGGCTGTTAACTATATTGAATTGACAAACATAACTTCTTGAAATTTAGTGGCCAAATTAAAGCCTCTCCAGGCATTAATAGATTAGCCCTCTTAAAACTATTAAATTATTTATCCTGTGCAAATGGGATGGAATATTTCTAGAGTGATGCTTGTATTGCTTTAGACATATTTTAGTATACATGTGATTAAAACTCTGTTTGTAATTCCTTCTAACTGACTAATGGCATGGAATGGTGGAGGATTAGAAGGACCTTGGCTGAGGCTTAAGAATTTTTAACTTGGGGGACTTTGGAGAAAGAAAAAAATGTATGTCTGTATGGTTTGAGCTAATGCTCTGTTCTTCTGCTTCCCATAAAGTCTGACAGCATCTGTTTGTAAAGGAGTTAAAGGAGCAGAAAGGGAGACTATTAATAGCACAGTGTGTCTACATAAAAACACAGTATTCTGCATATATACTGCTATTTTTACTGCTGTACTATGTTGATCAAGTGATGTCCCATCATAATAGGCGCTTCTTATACATAATTCCCCACCTGGAAACCTTAAAACATCAGTGTATTTTTTTGTGAGTGATCATGTCATGCAGTTGTATCATCTCTAAAGGAAATGACTGTGCTGCAAGTGGCTCGTCCTTAAGTGCTATCCTTCCCAGAAAGAGAAGGAAATAATTAAGATGACATGAATTATGTAAAACAGACTTGAATAAAGAGTGACAGAAGGGCTGGCTTTGACAGCTGGATGTTAAATGGAATTTGTTTCTGTTGTTACAGATGCATAAACTTTTTTTAAATGTATGATTTATTTAGATTTATTTAAGGGGTAGAGGAAAGAAACAAGAAATCCCTGATGCGTAGAATTGAAATAATGAGTTGCTGTACACACATAAATAGTCATTACAAAATACTTTATTGGTCTATTTTTGCTGTATTTATAAGGACATTTTAAGACTCATTGAGTCTGCATTTTACATGCACGCAAATACATGCTGCATTTTACCCAGCAATCCTTATTGCTGCATTTTACCCAGCAATCCTTACGGACTGCTTAATTGACTTAATAGCAGAAAGATGTGAATACTCCTGGCTGCTCCAGCTTGGCTCTGGGAAGAGAATGAATTGAATGAATTTTTTATCTCTTCCAAAAGAGAATTTATCCTGAATGGCTGTATCTCAAACTGTATTCTATTACTTGTACCTTTAAGGAGGCCAAAGCTGTAAGTGTGGGAAGGCTTTCTACTCTAAGTTGTTATGAAGTCAAAACATCCAAGAAAGAGTACTTAAGTTACATTAAGTAAGTGAGGGGAAACCGGGCCATTTCCAAAACAAGCCTTGAGATGGTTGGCGGGGATAGAATTGATCCTCTGGTTATGATTGTATAGTGCTTTGTTAATGTGTCCTCAGCAACACTGAGGACTAAGGGTTTATACCATGAGGGGAGGAATGATTTCTTCTGCATTTGTAAACTGAGTCACATCAGAAATCATCTCTACTATTTGCTTGTGACTTTTCCACTTATGCTCTGTGCAAATACATGCTACAACTATACATTTTAATCTTTATAAAGAATTCCTTTTCAAAATTTGGAGTATTCAGCAATCCATATTGATTATGCAGAGATTAAACCAGAGTAGTGCTTAGGACACAAGTAGTCCTGAACCAGGCAATTGTGGTAAAATTTGCCTTCAGGGCAAATTCTTGCCTTCTCTCCTCTCTTTTCCTTGCTGTCACTGACTTATTAGGCTTCATCAGATACAATATTATGCATGTTGTTCTCCATTCTCTCACTCTTTCTTTCTTTCTTTTTTTTTTTTTGGTAAAATGTGGGTAGCAGTACTCTAGA
>NDXB01002156.1:0-26533 GCA_002631895.1 Agapornis roseicollis | reverse complement strand
CTCTCCAATTTAGAGACAAGGATGTCGTGTGGGACAGTGTCGAACACTTTGCACAAGTCCAGGTAGATGATGTCAACTGCTCTACCCCTGTCCATCAGTTCCATAGCCCCATCATAGAAGGCCACCAAATTGGTCAGGCAGGATTTCCCCCTAGTGAAGCCATGCTGGCTGTCACCAAGCACCTTGTTGTTTTTCATGTGCCTTAGCATGCCTTCCAGGAGAATCTGCTCCAAGATTTTGCCAAGCACAGAGATGAGACTGACTGGTCTGTAATTCCCCGGGTCATCCATTTTCCCCTTCTTGACTATTTGCTGATCTTCCTGTGTGGAATCCCCTTTGGATTGCTGAAGAATGAGGAACTCTAAGATAGTGGGTCAGTCTACTCATATCAGTAAGAAATAACAGTTGTGGATACAGAAAAAGGGCTTATTTCCTAACTCTTCATTATACTCGAAGTCCCATGGTTTCCAACTGCACCTCAGCAAACTCACTTCAAGAAGCTCATTGGCTGAAGCCAACTCATGTATCTTGTTACAGCAAAGACATACTTCAAAGACATATCACTTTGAAGGACATGATGAAAGAAGAGTCAAAGAAAACTGAATCTATCATCAAATACACTTAGAGTCCCTTTTCTGAAAACCTCGTCTCTTACGTGCTATAAATTATTTAGAGAAATCCTGCTGATTTTGTTCTCACTCCATTTCTTTTCCTCTTCTTTAAGAGTATTTAATTCATCTTCTTGTTTGTTTAACTAAGACACTGCAAATTCAGCTTGTCTTCATTAAAATGTGGTAGGACTCTTGCTACATTGCTCCATAGCAGACTCCCACTCTCAAAAGTTATGCAGACAGAAACGTATTGCTGAATTTGCATCAATGTCACACTGAGGAACAACATCTTCATTGCTGCTCCTTATCACACTGAGGAACAACATCTTCATTGCTGCTCCTTATCACACTGAGGAACAACAATGAAGAATAAGAAAAATGTCTTTTCCCTCTATTTTAATAGGGGGTGGAAAGGAAACCAAACCCAGATTTCATGTGAAGAAAATGGCTTTTGCTATTTGTACATAACCTCATTCTTCAAACGTGTTAAGTAAAACTTCATATGAAGAAAGAGAAGTCATGTTAGATGACACTGGATGGTTTTGAAATAAGAATGTTGTCACTAATTCCAGCACCTTATTCTCACTACAGCTGATTGAAAAAAAAAAAAAAAGCTATTTCTGATATAACTGTGTCTACACAGGCTATTTGGCAGCTGGCATTCATGCATGATTTCCATGCTATCTCCTGCTTTCTTCATACAATTCTAACACAGAAGCAGATCTCTTTGGATTCCTCACTGGGGCAGCTCTCCAGAAAGGGAATTTAAAGATCATATTGTAACTTCTAGAATCATTTCTGCCTACAAAACACCCATGCATCCTATAAGGCACACTTTAAGACACTGTACCAAAAGGTGAAGGTCCATTCCAGAGGCTTCCGCAACCACTAAAACTTATGCAGCTGGAACTCACAGGTGACTCCACAGGACAGAAAAGCGATTGACTTCCCATAGTTGTTCCTGGACTAGCAAGTTGTGTGTCCATCAGGAGAAACGGATTTCATGTCAGAGTGGGATGGAAATTCCTCCAATGCATTTTGCTCTTGGCTATCAGTCAGATGTGTAATCAGCTGTGAGTAATTGCAAGTCTCTCTCCATCAAAGGCCTGAGGGGACTAGTGAGAAAAAAAAAGAGCTATTTGATGAAATGCACTATGAAATGAGAATCCAGCAGCTCTCTCTGCTGTCATCTCCTGGCGTTAATTCATACACTAGTCCTTGCCTTACGAAAGGAGGCAAGCTTTTCACTTCAGTAAGCGAAGAAAAGATTCTTTCACACAAAAGGAGTGTGTATGTGTTTGTATGAGGGGTAGGGATGAATTTCCCCAGGGAATGCTATGAAAGCCTGAACAAAAATCACAGTGGCTGTGGACTGGAAACAACTTTCTGTAGATGGCTGTCAGGGCAGTAAACTAGGAAAACATTAGCACTTTTTCCCTGCTGTTTGTACATCAGCAGGGGGTGTTTAGTTTGGTAGTGGATAACAATGTTTGTTTCTGATTTAGGAGCTAACCTTAGCTGAGCTCAAGTATAGACATCCCAACACACGTGTGTACTCTTTGACCCCCACCCTGCTGCATCCTGCTTATTATTGTTCTTTAATTATAAACACAGAGTAAAAGCAGAAGCTGCTCTTCAGTGGTGCTTTATGGAAATCATGCTCTCAATGACCTTGAGTGGGTTGAAATTTTCCGTGGAGTTCATATGTGTCAGAATGAATTGCTTCCTTAAACCTCAACCTTCAAGCCTGGGCCAGAGGAAGGAATTCAGTGATTTTTGCTTGCAGTTTTTCTCGGAGAAGCCATAACATCTATGTGTTTTCAAGTATATGCTTATAATCAGGAAGGGCAGAAGGGAAGGCTGTGGTGAATACAGGGCGTTTTTCTCCACCAGACTGGTATTCTACCTGGATCATTCATTTGTTCATTTAAAACTTAGAATGTCCTTGCATTCCACAGAGCTCTTAGAAGCCTTCTGTGTACTAAGACATACTGGGGGTTTTTTCAGTTTATTTTACTCTGACATGCCTAATTCCTGCATGCAAACATCTTTCCTTAAAAGATGTTTCTTTTCTTGGAGCCCAGAATTCACAATCAGTTATCTTATTTCCAGCACAACTGAGCACATGGCAGCTGCCCCTATTTTTGTGATAGAAGTACCATACCACCTTCCTTACTTTTTTCATAGGTACTCAAACTTTGTACCTTCTGCCTTCACAGAATTTGTGTCTTGTGACAGAAAGATGGTCTCAGCTACATAACACCTGACCTTCTGAGAGTATGGTATGCCACTTGGAAAGGGTTAACAAATGATTAACATATGTTTTAATAAAAGGCATATCAATTATTAAAAATCAACAGCTCTATCAGTTATCTATGATTGTGGTCATTCCTACCACCGTCTGCCACTGTGCTGAAACACAGAGCTCATACCCATCCATCACACACTTAAAACAACCATTAATAATTAACTTGTCCTTCATAAACTACTGACAAAGCGACAGTTGCAAGTTTTCCATTTTTGCTTTTGTTTCTTCAAAAACTGCATTTTGCTTTGCAGACAAAACACATTCCACAGTTGTGTCCAATAGGGTGACAAAGGCCTTTTCACTATTGCTATATTCACAGTCAATCTCCACAAATATTTCCATATGTAGCTACCTGAGAACCTGCTCTGTTGCCATATGATTCCAAGCCTTTGAGTCTTACCTTTGTGGGCATATCGCTTACCTTTATAATAAACCTCCAGGAACACAAATAAGAAAGAAAGAGATTTTTCTTGCTCAGAAGCAGATTTTTCAGCAGCAGTTTCAGAAGCTGCTTTTCTCCTATATGTGACCATGCAGCAAAGCTAAGCTGTGCCCAGGATTGTTGTTTGTGTGGCTCAGTCATTAGCTCGGCAGTCCTTTGACGCACGCGAGTAAGCCCTCTCCTGAGCATCCTCTGTGAGCTACCATGGACCATGGAGTGAAGTCAGCCTCCAGCCACTCTGTTTCAAGGAGATGAAATTTTGCTAGCACAGACAAGGCCATTCTGTGCCAGTTATCCTTAAGGCAATGCATTTCCTTAGCACATGGAATTTAGTGGTGTACTTGTCATCTAAATCCTACAATGTTTTCTGCATGTATTCTAGACACATAGACCCACAGTTTTTAGTGTAGTAAAAACTGCCTGGATACATTCAGGTATGTGGTTTTTGTTGCAGGTCAGCCTGGTTATGACCCTATGTGATGCAATGTTTGAATCAAACTGTGTCCCTTGGCCAATACTGTGGTCTGAAGGGGGATGATAAGGTGAATACAGAGTTCCTGTTTCACAAGGTAAGGGCTTCCATTTGAGCCAATTCTCCACCTCCTTTCTTAAACAATTCAGAAAAAGTGTCAATTCTGTGCTCTAACTGCAGAAATTTCATCACAATTAGGTGATTCTCATACTAGAAGTGTTCTGATCTGTGCACAAACTTGGAAGGGAGCCCAGGTAGATATCTCTACACTGCAGATGCCTCAGATTGAAAGAGAGGAATCTACCATGCAGTGGCTTCTAAGAAGACTGTTATTTATTGACATGGGTTGGTTTTAATTAGTCAGGTCAAGTACCAGAACCAGCATAACTGAAAGGGAAAAAGTAGAAAGACTTAGATTGTACAGGCTGGGCATTAGGAAAGCTTCTTTCCCATGAGGGTGGAGCAGGTTACCAGAGAGATGGAGACTGTATCCGTTAGTGTGATTTTTCAGACATCATTAGGCAAACCCGTAGCTGCCCTGATCTGGTGGTGGCAATAGGCCATCTCTGCAGTGATTCCTTGACTGTGAGACTCTACTCCTATTTTTGTTTTCACATGGGTGTCCTTTTCCTTGTTTCCCAGGTCCTTATTTTACAATGCAATAACCAGCTCATGACCAGTGAGGTAACTTGAATGACACCAGTGACTCTACAGGTCACTGCATTGCCTTACTACAGCAGTAAGTTTCCAACTAACAGTCAGCCAGGCACACAAGATATATTTTGTGCCACTTCTTTTCCTCTGTTCTCTTCTGTGTTGGTCAAATTTTGCCTTGAGAGACACGAAATTTGACTTTATGTGAAAAAATAGGAAATGTTTCACACCATCTCTTTTTTGTTTGCTTTCCCCCTTTAGAATAGAACTGGAACCATCTTTGATACTATCTAAGAGAATACCAGGGTAATGGATGGGAGTGAGATGCGAGTGAACCGTATGAGATTTCTCTACAGCTAAAGAAAAAGAGAGAAGGGCTAATAGTAAAAGTGGAAGCCTTTCTGACTATTTTTTACATTATGGATCTTTTAATTTTTTATGGGTTTTTTTTTTTTTCTTCTTTATGCTGCTGTATATAAAACCTAAAAATATTTCTTTAGAAGCTGTTTCCATGGAAGTACCTTGACATAACACCCTGGTCACAGTGCACTATATAATGGCAAAAGAGAGAACAAAGCTTCTGCTTACATCTCACCTGGAATCTTTTCTGTCTCTCACCCTGCATTTGCAACTCACTATTAACCAGAGCTTTTCTCCTGCACAGAAAAAGAGAATCTGTATAGAGACAGGGAAGCATGGGGGTCACACGTTTCAGCCCTCTGTGTGACAGGATAAAAGTGGCTGGCAATGCAACAGATAGACTGATCCTAGGGGGATTGTTTTAGTTTAATCCCATCTCGGGTTGACAGAAAAGTACACAAGTTCCTTTCCCTTGGACAGTGTATTAGTAAGAAATCCCTCACTGTGTACTGCCATTACATTGGAATGGATACCAAGTTGTAGGGTGGGAAGAAATCAGACAGGAAGAGGTTTCATAGAACCATAGAATCATAGAACAGTTAGGGTTGGAAAGAACCTTAAGATCACCTAGTTCCAGCCTCCCTGCCATAAGCAGGGACACCTCACACTAAACCATGCCATCCAAGGCTTCGTCCAACCTCATCCAATCTGGCCTTGAACACCTCCAGGGATGGAGCATCCATCTTTCTTGCTCAAAAGCAAGAAAGGTTTCACTAGTGATGGGGGGCAAATTGATAGGAACTGTGAAAGAATTATGAATGGCCAATAAATATCGTTACCAGCACTAGAGACTATATTAGGTCACAATTTGCTTAGCCTAACACTACTCTTTCCAAAAAAGGTGGTCACACATATATTAGGTTACCCATAGTAATGCATTTAACAAACACAAAGAAAGAATATCTCTTGACAATGCAACAAAAGAGACCTGATCACATGCAAGGAGTAGAGGGCCTGAAGAATGCAAAGAATGCATATTCCTTCTCTACTACCTGTCAGCACCTGCTGCCTAATTAAATCAATGTTCTCTGGTATATAGGGGGATAAATTTCAAGTACAAGCTGCTCAAAATGGAATTGCAGTCTGAGCTGTGGAATTAATTTACTCTGTCTTTATGGGGCATATTAATGCTCTTAAATTGGCATGAAATGGTAGGGAGCCTATCATAAGCTCTTTCCACTTTAATTAATGCAAGGTATTTAAGCAAGAAAACATGAAATGGGAATTTTTATCTGCCATTAATACAGGTGCCTTAATCATTATCTAGAGATAGTATTACATGTATTTTAGTTATGTTTTGTAAGATCAAACCAAGCAGCAGGGCCCTATTCTGAAGCATGGCTGAACACCCACAGCCACTAGTTAAAGACAAAGGATAAACCATCCCAGTGCCCAACAGAGACTGCTGAAGATGAAATCACACAGGTAGCCCCTTCCCACAGCTAGCAGTGAGGCTCTTAAGAACTTCCCAAACCAGGCACTGACTCAGGTGTCTCAGTGTAACTGCTATCAAGACCTCATGCACATGACTTAACCTGTTAGAGCCAGCAAGGGGTTGAGTAGGCACATTTGATAGATTTCCACTTGCAATTTTGTCTCAAAATTCATAGCCTGCTTCTCTCTGCCTGTCAAGATTGCTGGAGAGCTCAGAAGTAGCTCCCACATTTACCTATATGGAAATAAACTCAAGCTTCCATCTTGGGTGAGATGCTGTGTAGAGTAAGATGTTACCCCTAAGAAGGGACTAGAAGTCAATCAAACAGAGAAGACAGGAGTGGCAGATTAAGTAAAACAGGTTGTAAATTGCCTAGCTCAATGTCCAAGCTACTAACAGCATACCCTTAGTGGCAAATCAGAAATATGTTACGGACAGGAAAAGTCCTTTCAGTTCTGTTCTTGACACATTAGGCTACATTGTCATTGAAGAGAATCAAAACTGGGTACTAGAATGATAAAGGATGTGGAGCATTCGTCATATGAGGAAAGGCTGGGGGAGCTGGACCTGTCCAGCCTAAAGAAGAGAAGGCTCGGGGGAATCTGATAAATCTGTGTAGGTATCTGTAGGAAGAATTGTCAGGAGAATTGGGCCAGACAAGTTGTAATTGTTGCCTGAATTTTGCATAGCACGTTTTAATCATGGTGATGAAATGAAAGTGTGCTGTAGTTTATTATTTATATTTTATTTTGTTTTTTAAGCTTATGGAAAGGAAACAGAATCCAGGTTGAGAGACAAGTTTGTGGTGATAAGGCAGGTTCAACATAAAGTCAGCGTGTCAGTCCACAGCTCAAGGACCAGAACAACAGGGTCCATGTAAGCATCACTCCTAGCAGAGACTCACTCAGCCTTTGGACTATAAGCTCATATCACCCTTCCTCAAGTTCTGTTTAGAACTTCTTACCTCTTACAGCTCCAGCTCTTCCTGATACCCATGCACACTACACAAATTCTGCAGCCTTGCTAAGTTCTTGTCTTTTCACCACAGACACTACACAATTCTCTAGTTCTATCACATTTGACTACTTCAATTAGCTTCCCATAGGCACAGTTTGTAGAAGAAAGCTAAATATAAGCTACCTGTAGAGCTTGAAGGTAACCAGTATTCAAAAGGAGTTTGGGATCACATCACAAAGTACATCGTGGGCCAGTCTCCTGGGATTCAGTTAAGGAGTAAAGGCACATTTGTATAGAAAAATGTAGAGCTAATCTAACTTTCAGACAAAAATAACTACAACTCTTTGCCCTCTGGAATGCCTCATCCATTTGATGTGTCCAACTGATGTTTATGACTTTGGGCTGAAGACCAGCTAACTTCAATTTATTTGCTGTTCCAAGGATATTTGGAGCATGATGAGGTTCAGTTCATCTGATCTCTGAGTAGCTGAAATTCTTCACTCATTCTGACATTAACTTACTGCAGCCTAAGGAGATAATTGTTGTTTGCTCCATATTTCCAGTTAAAATCCATTTATGACCACTGTATCACATTTTTCATAACTCAGCTATTCATAACTCGGATCACTTGCAGAATGTGCTCTAAGCAAGTTACAATATTGACTTGAAGAGCTTACATGGTTCATTTACTGTGCATAATGTTTTTTGTCACACGTAAATAACAGACACATTCCTGAAATCAATTTAAATCCAAACATATACACTGCCTTTTACATTCTGCCAAATTTCTCACTCACCTTCTAATTATATCCTTCATTGGAGCCCCTGTGCAGAAAAGTATGAATAACACCTTTGTTTATTGGTGGATATAGAATTGAGGCATATTTCCCTGCAGAAGATTTATGACCCATGAGCCCATTACATTTGGATTGCAGATAGCAGATTAGTTTGGGATTTGTCTCATTCAGAAAGCATTGACAAAGGTGATTCATCACAATAATTTCACTAAAGGAAACAGCGATGTTTCATGCCTCAAGCAGGTGCTCAATTTCCATCCATTAAGAGAGTCATGAATGGAAACACAACAGTAAAAATGTAAGCATTCTTATTTATTCAGGATGAGAGAAAAATGTACATGTCAGAGACATTTATTGATTTGTTTACTAGTGGAGTTGGAATTCTTCAGGGATAAAGTCTTTCAAGCTGTTAAAATTCATTAATTGGTCAGACATCAGACCTTTAAGTCTCTGTGATGCTCCCTATAGTCCTAAGAGGACTTGATTATGACCTTTAATAGAAAGGAAGGTGAAAATTCAGTAGTCACTGGCCCAAACTGTCAAAAGGGGAGTCTGCACTTGGTGGTTATATTGTAAGCTCCTAAATATAGGGCCCAAGATACAGAACTGGAGAAACTCCAGCACAAAAGCATGGAGACGTGCCAGGCAAATAAATACTTCCAAAATTCAAATCTCTTATCTAAGTGCCTGTTTAGTAAGGTAGCAAAAACCTCACTTTTGGTCTTCAGAAATGAGCACATCCCAATTCCAAGTGCTTGTTCTGTCTCACCAGTAATGAACAGCAAGCATGGAATGGAGGCAAATGACCTAAAATGAATGCCTAAGAAAGGTCATATGACATCTGAAGAGGCTTATGGAAGTCATCAATAGTGATTGATACTGCAAAGGCAGTGTTAGATGTGCATCAGTAACTGTTATCTTACTGCAGTTTATGCTGATAGTCAGTACTGTGAGAATGTCTCCATGCTGTGACATTTTGTCCATTAAGTATCAGTATGTCATACCCTAAATTCATAATCTTAATCACAGGAAAAAAAAAACTTTATTCAAGCAGATACTCTGTGAAAGGCAACTTGGAATGTAACTAGCAGAACAGAGTGATCATATAGTGAGAATGGTTCCTGGTAGATAAAAAGGAGCTCATAATAAATGAAGACTGCTAGCATCCAGCATAATCTGTGACTGCCTTCTCTTTCCAGGTAGTGTCTGAAACAGCTATAATCACAGTGGGGGGCAAAGCAGGCAGAGAAGTTTTGGGTACATCCATTCAGCCATATGTACATAATGTGACCCACAACATGCACACTGTCACACTCTGCAGGAAGACCTGAAGCTGCTTAACACTGTTGTATGCAAAATTTAAAGCTCGCATCACTTCCAAATAGAAGCCATTTCTCAGCACCTGTTTCTCCATGCTGAGAGATGGTATGGGCTTTATTTCCGCTCCTAGTTTTGAATATAACTCATGTTTTTCATGCCAGACAAGGCTTCATTTCTCTATTTGTGGTGAATTTTCCCCAACAATCTCATGTAACAATCAAGCAAAGATTGTTTGAATGCCTAAATACTTTTTTTTTTCCCATATTGTTCTTTCCTTCTCAGAAAGCTAATGAAAGAGAAGGAAGTGTACTGTTGGCCAAATCTGTGCCCTCATGTTCCTTTTGCTTTCGTAAGCCTACCAATAATGATTTCTGCAGCAAGCACTTCATTTTCTACTAGTAGTACATGCTTAATTATCAAAAATGCCTTTTTTTAAAATTAAAACATATTTATCTACAGATTGTTCTCTTTCTGGAGAGAGAGTTTCAGCATTCTTTAAATAATGCAAATGTGGCTGCTCATTATACATTAAGGGGAGGTCTGCACCATTTTAGTGAACCATATCTCAGGACACCAGGAGAAGAGGCTGTGAGACACTGTGGCAGATTCAGTCCAACTGAAAAACCCAGACCACAAGTGAAAGAGGCAATTTCTGGTGAGTTCCAGAAGCACCTCCATTTCTCTTTTATTTCTGGGCAGAAATCCTTTGGCTTTTTACTTAAGGTACAATTGAAGAAAAAAAAAATTATTTTGAAAATTTATTTATTTCTTATAGTATTCCAGGGAACAAAACCCCAAAACGTAATGTCTGTCAATGAAAGGAACACAAATGAAGTGTTAAATAAACTGTGGTAATTCTTTAATAAGGAGCTAATTTTATTATTAAAATGGCTGTCAACTCTCTGTTTAATGACAACAGATACTTGATTATTATGGATTATTATATGAAGAGAAGAAGAAGAAAAGTGAGAAAAACCCTGGGTTGAGATAACGACAGTTTAATAAGTAAAGCAGAAGCAACACACATAAGTAAAGTTAAATATCTTGCTGGACCCTCCTTCTCCTGTCTGTGTCAACCCCCAGGATCAGTCCATCCCATCTCACACTTGTGGGTGGCTAAATGTATAATGTCCCAGCCAAAACATGCCTGGAGGGTTCTGAAGGCCTTGCTGACTGTGCTCAGTGGCTGCCTGAATTCTATCAATAAGAGAATAACAAATATAACAAACATCTTTAGGGTGCCTGTTAGTCCTCTAATAAGGGGGCTGTGGTGTCTGAGAACAGCCACCAGTACTCTGTGAAGCCCTCTCTTGAACACCGCTTGGATGCAAGCAGCCATTTGTACTCCTTCCACTAACTAAACAGTCCTCTCACTTTAATAGTAACAGGCTTTCCTTGTGACTTGGGGTCTATCACCCAGCCCAATAAGCCCTCTGGCGGTTATTGAGTGATCACCCATCAGTTCATTGCTCAAAAACACTCCTGGACCCCAAAACCTGCTCACTTTTTCACCACTTAACAGTGCCTGATCTCTCCCCCCATCAGAGACACTCTCCACGAAAACCCCATTTACATTTCACCCAGGTTGCACAAAAACTTTGTCTGCAGTGCCTTGAGCTCAGGGTGTCTTCAATGACTAGCATCTTCTTTTCTGTACTCTGAAAAGTTGTGCAGACACAGCCCTCCTGAGGATCCTCAAGACTCAGGATGTGTCCCTGCTGTTTGTAACCAAACTGATCCTCCATAGTTGTTTTCACAGCTCAGAGGTCTGCAGAGGTGTATGAGTAAGTAGGCTGTGCTGCTTTGGATTCCCTTCATTGAGAATGTATTCACTGAGAATGTACTGGGATGTAGGATGCTTTTGTAGATGAGTTCTAAGGGGTTTGCACATGGAATGAATAGATTTGCCTTTATGTGAGTTACCTTAAATAGTTTTTGTTCACAACAGGTTATGGTTAAAACAAATGCAAACTGCTTAACACCAAACCTAGCAGACTTATAAAGCTTTAAAAGGTGCCAGAAAGGAGAAGAAAGCATACAGCTTTGTTCTTCCTATTACACTCAAAGCTTCATCTCTTACAGCCTGGCACAGCAGACAGATCATTCAGTATTTACAGACTTTGGGCTAAGATGTTTCTTGAACATCTCAAGTCACAGGACAAGCAGAACCTTCTGAGGAATAGCCAGTGTGACTCTCAAATCCAAATTGTAGATGGAATAATTAAAGGGGCCAGATAGAGATCACATTTGTTGTAAGGATTCAAATATAATGTACCACTCCTTCTCTGGTTTAAACAGTGGAACAAATGGCTTGTTAATTTAGATGTAACTCTCCATGCTTCCAGCATCTCTGTCCAGAAATAACTAGATAAATATCACATTCTGAAGTGGGCATTTAAAAGTGTGTGTGTTCTCCTAGTGCAGCTCATATTCCTGTGATTGTTCATTGTCCTGCTTGTTTGCCACGCAGTTTGTTTAAATTTGTAGCACTGAAGAATGCTGCTCTGAAGAGCCTTATAAATCTTGCTGAAGTGAATAATTTGCCTTGCTTAAATTTCACCCTTTGGAAATAAATATGCAAAGTTTTCTGGCAGAATACCTTTTTCAGTATTAAGACAAGATACTATTTATCATAAAACAAGCATTCTTTGACATATTGAAAGTCAGTAGCAATATTACCAACCACAGGGAATAACAAAGTTGACAGGAACACAGAACCTTTTGAAAGCCATGGTGGGTGGTTTATCTTAAGGCAGAAAAGATTATGTTAACCTTTATGAGAACTAATGGGAAGATATATAACTTCATATTAGCAACACAGCACTCAAAGAGTTCAACATAGTCTGGATCCACTGCTTTTAAAGGAACTTACCAAACAAGGTGAGTAAATCTCCAAAGGCTGAAAGCTCATGTCTGCTTCCAATACTAACTCAAAAGTTGAAGTTTCACATGTCACATGTATTTTAGCATTTAGGTTTCTTGGACATATTTAACACCACAGTTTTAGATGTAGAGATCAAGGATAGTGTCTTTAGGTATTAATAGCCCTGTGACTAAGTAGAGAAATCTCTGTATTCAGCCGCAGAAGGACAGTTTCTTTGCACAACCATTTCTTTTAGCAGTGTCAAAGTTTCATGGGTGCATGTGACTATGGACAGGAAAAAATATGCAGCTACCAATCCAACCTTTTTTTCTCAAAGGTCTGTTAACATAAATACCTGTACCCACTGAATCTAAGTCAGAAATCCCATAGCAAGGCTATGCACTGACATTGGGAGTACAAATGGTCTCGTCTGTTTTAATGAGCCGTGTGTAACATCACACTGGAGCCAGTGACCTCTCAGAGACCTCTGTCCTCAACCAGATTAGGGATGCTTAACTGGCAGGACAGATCTCTTGTCATTAGACTGTTAAGCTTAATATTGCCAAGGCCAGCAAAATTAACAACTCATGGGCAGTCTCCAGTGTAATTTTCAGGACCACAGTTCATGGCACAATGCAGCTTTCTGCACAGAGGCCTCTTGCTGCCTGGAGCTAAAAGATAGGTCTATATGGAAGACAGAATATGACAGAAGGAAATGCAGATTTATCTCAAGTAAGGAAGGAATGTAGATATGACAAGCAAAGGTGTGATGGCTAGTTTGTCTTCACCAGCTTGTTCATTCCAAGCTGTTCACTACAGAGCACATATGGGAATAGCAAGCCAGGAAAAAGGAGGCACAGGGGGAAAGTGTGTCTGATTCTGAGCACAGGAGAAGCTCTGTAGTAGGGGACAATGAGTGAATGAAGGTACTGGTTCAGGATCCTGCAGCAGTAGAAAGGCAACGGTAATAGAAAATTGCTAGTTGTAATTAGAATGAAAGTAACAGTTGTTAAAAATAGGGGGTTTTAATTCTGTCCTGGGTTCAGCAGTTGCAGTCAGTTTTTCTTCTCTTTAGTAGCTGTGTTTTGACTTAGCCCGGGAACAAGGCTGATAAGGCCGATGTTTTTGGTTGTTGCTGAGCGATGTTTGCCCTGACCAAGGACTTTGTGAGCCTCATGCTCTGCCGGGGAGGAGGGGAAGCCGGGAGGAAGGAGGGACAGGACTGTACTGACAGGACCAAACTGACCAAAGAGGTATTCCATACCATAGCACGTCATGCCCAGGATGTAACTGGGAGTGATCCGGAAGGCCTAGTTCTCTCGGGGTGGTTGGAAGAGGTGGTCGGTCAGCACTCGGTTGGTGGGGTGTCGTGAGTTATCTGTTGTGGTTGATGGGATGCTGTATTCTTTTCCTGTATCATTATTATTATTGGTGGTAGCAGCAGTGATTTGTGTTATACCTTAGTTACTAAACTGTTCTTATCTCAACCATGTGGAAGTTGCATTCTTTTGATTCTCCCCCCATCTCTCTGGAAGCAGGGGAGGGCAAGCCAGGGGGGTTGAATGAGTGAACGAGCTGCGTGGGTTTAAACCACGACAAATTCTTAGACAATGACTACACATGTACCACTTAAGACCACACATAAAAATAGAAAATGTATTATTCTCTAAAATGCTCTGAATAAAAGACACTGGCTGTAACAGCTGTCATCAAAGACTGTAAATACAACTCTTGCGTTAAGCTATGGAAAGTTCTGTTTGGGGCAGGGTTTTACCAGCCTTTCACAGAGTCACCAATGCAGTATAGACATTGAGACCATAGCTGCTGAAAAAAAACTGGAAAAACTGATACATGAAAGACAATCTTGTGCTCATTTTCCAGCTGTTTTTTCCAGTCCTTGAGTGGGCTGGGCTGACATAGAGTGTGGCTGAAATGACTGAGAAGGAACCAGATTGAGCCAGTAACAGGAATAAGTGTCATCTTCCCTTGTTCATAAGTGAATGAAAAGATAAAACTTCTGAGGATAAGGAGGAGGCATGCATTTCTCTATGCAGAAGTTTGACTTTTTTTCACCTAAAACATTTCAGACACATTGTTAGAAAAAGAAAGCAGCAATTCAAAAGACAGATTAAAAAAAATCCACACAGTCATGGGCAAATTTAGGTGACAAAGGATCTCTAGACATCTCTATCAAACACCCTGCTCCAAGCATGTGCACTGTCATAGCTAGATTGAGCAGCTCAGAGCCAGATAAGGGTTAAAGATTCCTGTTGATGGAGATGTTACGACCTCTATGAGCCACACAGAATCACAGAATCCTAAAGGTTGGAAGGGACCTCAAAAGATCATAGAATCATAGAATAGTTAGGGTTGGAAAGGACCTTAAGATCATCTAGTTCCAAACCCCCTGCCATAAGCAGGGACACCTCACACTAAACCATGTCACCCAAGGCTTCATCCAACCTGGCCTTGAACACTGCCAGGGATGGAGCACTCACAACTTCCCTGGCCAACCCATTCCAGTGCCTCACCACCCTCACAGGAAAGAATTTCTTCCTTATATCCAATCTAAACCTCTCCTGTTTAAGTTTGAACCCATTACCCCTTGTCCTGTCACTACAGTCCCTAATGAAGAGTCCCTCCCCAGCATCCCTATAGGCCCCCTTCTGATACTGGAAGGCTGCTAGGAGGTCTCCACGCAGTCTTCTCTTCCCCAGGCTGAGCAGCCCCAACTCTCTCAGACTGTCTTCGTACGGGAGATGTCCCAGTCCCCTGATCATCTTTGTGGCCCTCCTCTGGACTTGTTCCAAGAGCTCCATGTCCTTTTGACGTTGAGGACACCAGAACTGCACACAATACTGCAGGTGAGGTCTCACGAGAGCAGAGTAGAAAGACAGCCCCCCTGCGAGAGCAGGGTAACCTAAATTACATCACACAGGAACTTGTCCAGGCGGGCCTTGAATATCTCCAACATAGGAGACTCCACAACCCCCCTTGGACAACCTGTTCCAGTGCTCTGTCACTCTCACAGTAAAGAAGTTTCTCCTGATGTTCATATGGAACCTCCTATGCTCCAGTTTACACCCATTGCCCCTTGTCCTGTCAACACCCACCACTATCAACATCCCACCACTGTGCCACTCTCATGAGAAAGAATTGTTTCTTCCTAGTTCATCAGTTTCCTGTGTTGCAGAGATGCCTGTTGGCTTCCCTGAGAGGGGCATTGCTCTGTCTGTGTTATGCCATTATTGAAGTGGAAGATGCAGTTAGTTCAACCTGAACTTTTTCTGTCTTTATTCAACTTCTCTCAGGTTGAATAAAGCCTGCTCCCTCAGCCTTTCCTTTTACATGCTGTGATCCACTCTGGGTATGCAGTTGGCCTTTATTGCTGTGAACATGCACTGCTGGCTCTTGTTCAACTTCTTTTTCACTGTGACACCCACTCTCTACACAGCTGCTTCCCAGCCAGTTCCCAGCCTGTCGTAGCTCAATGGCTGGCTCTGTCCCAGGTGCGGACTCTGCATTTTTCCCTGTTGAACTTCACAAAGTTCATGCTGTCAGCTTGCACCCCTAGAATCTAGCCAGGTATGAAGTGAGGGCTTTGCAGGCTTGACAAGATCACTGTCTGATCTAAGTTTCTCCTCATGTTTGCATTGATTCCAGGCAAAGCTTCTAGCAAGCTGAACCCTATCCATAATAAGAGGAGCTTAAAGTCATTATTCTCCTAATGTATAATTTATAAAGTTGTGTCACTGTTTTATTCAGAAGGCTGTAAGAAACGATAGCATCCTGGAGCCAAGAAATTGCTAACTAAGGTATAAGCCACAAATGCTAGTCATGTAATGCGATGAGGAAAATCCGTAGCTCTGCACAGCCATTAAGTATAACACAAAACTTCATGGACAAGTTGAGCATTTTCAGTAAGACAGGGATCTGAGAATTGTCTTCCAGGAACCAGCATTGGCCAAGAAACACCTCTCTTAGATTGACAGAGCAGAAAACCCACTTCAGCCTTGAGGGTTCCTAGCAAGTGTGACAAAACGCAAAAGGTGGATGTCTATATGCCCCATTCAGTACTTTGCCTATACACCCCTTTGTGTGCATGTCCTCCCCCACTCCATCCTTGCTCAATCTGTTTTGCCTGTCAGTTGTACTTGTCTGGATAAATCCACAAGCCTCTCCTGTGCATGCTGTAATTGGGACGCTGAAATTCCTTCAGAAACTTGGCTTTTCAACTTTTTATTTGAGCTAGGAAGAATGTATACTTAAAGTAGGCCATTGAATTCCTTTACAACCCAACTCCTCTGACAAAGGTTTATTATATTTCTGTATGTGTTTCAGTAGGAAAATTCATGATCTCAGGGTAAGCAGGCATGTTTTCATTTTCAAATAGAGTTTGCTGTTTTCTACCTCGTGGAGCTGAATATTATTATAAATTGAGCTCTTAGACCCTTTGCTGTGCTGACACTTCTCTTCCCCCTTTATCACTCCATTTTTCCCCTGTCTCAGTTTATTAGGATTCCTTTTTCAGTTGGGAATCCCAGTATCTCACAACAAGCTTTTTCATCTATTTACTGTTCTTTCTTTATAACCTCCATCTCCTGTGTTTTTTACCAGTCCCTTGCTCACTCAACCTTCTCTCCACTTTTGCCAGGCTTCCCTGTTCTCTTCCTTCATATTCAAATGTTTACAGCTTCTGAATGCCTTAATTAAATCCCTTGCTTGAACAGCCTACAAGCAGGGTTCAATGCTTCCTGCTGTTCAGAGAAAATGTATGACAAAGCTGGTGGAACCTATCCAGGAATTAACACCTTTTCTTACTTTTGCAAACATTATGACCTGATTCTTGTCTGTTTCGTTTACATGCTGCAAAACATCTGTATTGCATTACAATGAAAAGAAAAATATGTTCAAATGAGCACAACTTGGATTTACAGTCTTTTTCCTTCACAATGTTATGCCATGAGCTGCCAAACAGCAGAGTATCAAAGAACAGTTCTTAGCAGTCAAATATTGAAACTTTTAATTGTGTTCCACACATAAATCTAGTCAGTTAGCTTCTCAGATAGTTTATTACTGAAGGACGTATATCATTTCAGCCAGCTTCTGGCTTTGGACAAAGATGTTCAGGACTTCAGCAGACTTAGTGCTTCTCTGTCCATCTGCTAAGCAACCTACCCTCTGATCATTGAAAATGAAAAGTGAAATCAGCTGGAAGACAGGAAAACTTCAGCTGGAAAAGGGAGTATTTTTTCCTTCACTTGGAAAAATTTCGTTTAGAAATTTGGCTGAATTGGTGTTTAATTTTAAGTATTAATAGCCACTCAAAAAGAGATTTTTTTGCTCAAATGCAACATTCTGTACCAGCATCTGTATTATGATATCTAGTTTAAAAGATACATGTGTGTGTATGTAAGGAAACACCTGGCTTTTCAATCTGATTCCAGAATCAACTATCTTCATTGCTCTTGGGAAGGGTGAACACTTCTGATGAATATAATACTATCCTGATCTCACATTTTGTAAAATTATAAAGCTTTTTACATCAAGTTGTCTCCTTCAAGAAAAATCAAACATGTATCTCTTTGTATTTGTTCCAGCTCATTTAAGTGAGATCAGCTTTCTAACCATGTTTCCCAAAATGACAAATTCAGAAAAAATAATGATTCAACCTGTCAACAACTTTCATAGACTTTTGGTCATAGAACCCCTCAATACAGACAAAGCTAAGCTCATCCATGTCTTAGCTATAAAGAAATTAAAGGCTCTCTAAAAAAGCTGTCTGTTATATGAAAACATTCATTTAAAGCCTAGCTAAGAACAATTGCAATGCTGTACACATTTCTGGCTCAGCTCCTAACTAATAATATTCAAATATTGTTGCTTTAAATAATTAAATTATACTTGCTTACCAGTAAGTACAACAGCTTTCCTCTTAAATCTAAATTAAATCAACATTTTATACTCTCATTTGAAAGTGTTCCCAATAAGTCTTTTGTTACTGCCATGTACTTGATTGGTATAGCAGAAATTCTTCGAGAGCCACCTCCTGAATATCTGTGTTACACTGCATTATCTATGAATTTTCCTTAAAATTTCCCATTGTTTCATTGCTTTAGACACATATTAATCAGCCCAGAAACAGAACATCCTCACTGCTATTGACAGTCTGCTCAGACTTGGCAGGGAACTTGAGGTAATACCTTGCTTATACAACAAAGAAGAACATTACGCCTTTCATTTTTGGCTATTGACAAAAAATTTTTTACATTTGCCATCAAAACCAACTTTACTAATTGTTGTCCAGCTTGTAGGAAGATATTTTGCTAAAGGGAGAGACAGTTCTTTCTTTTCAGCTTCTTGCCCATGTCCGGTGGGTGGGTTGGAGGAGTAGATATACGAGTACGGAGCATGTTGCTCAGCTGTAGAAAAAAAGGTTAATATAAAAAAAAGCTCTGCTAGGAGAATCTTCCTCTGAAGTTTGTGCATCCAGATTTAGGCTATTGAAGTGTGAGAAAACATCTACAGAGGGACTGGAAACTTAGTAGAGGTTAGTGAGGCAATGGCTGATTTTTCAGAGTTTAAGCCTAATATGCAGATTATATCCAAAGGAAAAATAACAAAAATAATTAAAGTCATGGGAAATGGAGAGACCTCAATATGAGAAAAGATTAAATATGCTTTGACTATTTTGTTTGGAAAGTAAAAGGAACTAGGGCATCAGAATTAATAGCAATAGCTAGAAAGCAATGTAGTCTTTCCAAAATGTAAAGAATGAAAAATAATTAAAAGACAGCAGATAAAGAATAGTGAACTTAATATACTACTCATTCAAATAACAAAACCATCTCCCTATTTTAGAATGTTAATTTTAAAAGTTGCTTAGTAAAATTAGAAAGAAAAAACATACATAAAGAACATACAGACTTTCATGCTGTGGGTCATTCAACATAAATTAAAACTATTTTGTACTTTTATTCAGTTAATCCAGATGGTATTTGACACAAATACTTGCAACCATTTCTGAAAGAGAGTGACAGTAGGGAGGAGGAATCAAAATGGTATCTGTTGACCCCTCACATTTTTCTGATGTCTTTCTGAAAAGAAAAAGTTCAATAAAAAATAAAATAGTATCCCATGACTAATGAAAAAGGACAAAGGAGTTGATATCCCACAGTAGAAGTGCAAACCTAAAACCTAAAATGATATCAAGTATGTTTAATAACAGAACACAAAGTGCTTCAGGATTATATAAATTGAAAGTTACTAACAGGAATTTATCAGGGTTGGTAAATTCCAGCTCAGTCATGAAGACCTACAGAAAATCACCTTCTGAACCTGGAGGTTTTTAGTTTTCCACAACTCACAGCAGTTACTGGAGTATTGGACCAAATGCCAGTGAAGAAGTGAGATCACTGCATAGTGAGATCCCTTCATCCCTTCACTGTGCACGGGGTATGTGCTCAGTCCCTAAGGTGTGCCAAATAGATAGGGCAGGACTGTGCTGCTGCTGGAGGTGATCACACCACATAACACCTGTAAGAAACTAAGGCAACATTTTCAACAATCCTACACCATTTCAGCCAAAATATATTAAAGTCCAATTTGTGACAATTCTTGTGCCAACACTGTTCTTTGTTCTAATTCCTTTATGATTATATTTATACCCTGCAGGGAATTATGATTCAGAGATGCAAAACATCTCTTTTGTACATAAGGCCTCCATTTTTGGTGGATGGCTTGTTAAAATCAGCTCTTTTTTGGGCTAAGAAAGTTGGGGCTGTTTAGCCTGGAGAAGTGAAGACCTCATAGCAGCCTTCCAGTATCTGAAGGGGGCCTACAAGAACGCTGGAGAGGGACTCTTCATTAGGGACTGTAGTGACAGGACAAGGGGTAACGGGTTCAAACTTAAACAGGGGAGGTTTAGATTGGATATAAGGAAGAAATTCTTTCCTGTGAGGGTGGTGAGGCACTGGAATGGGTTGCCCAGGGAGGTTGTGAGTGCTCCATCCCTGGCAGTGCTCAAGGCCAGGTTGGATGAAGCCTTGGGTGACATGGTTTAGTGTGAGGTGTCCCTGCTTATGGCAGGGGGGTTGAAACTAGATGATCTTAAGGTCCTTTCCCACCCTAACTGTTCTAAGGCCAGGTTGGATGAAACCTTGCGTGGCATGGTTTAGTGTGAGGTGTCCCTGCCCATGGCAGGGGAGTTGGGACTATATGATCTTAAGGTTCTTTCCAGCCCTAACTATTCTATGATTCTATGATTCTAGATCACTCAGTAAGGGCCCAAGTGAGCAAAGACATATGCATATGTCAAATTCTGTGCACTGTGAAGGTTTCACTCAAGTAAAAGCTCACAACTTCATAAAAGTAAGACATAGAGAGAGATCTATTCAGGGCTGAGGACTAGCTAACTTTTGAAGGACTTGTATCACTGGTCTGATGTATCTAAACAAGAAGTAGGAACTGCTGCTGACAGAGTGCCCTGTGTAGCAACAAGCCTCCCTTAACATGAGTTTCTGTCCTCCCAGTCGAGAACCACTAAAAGCCAATAGGATGATTTCCAGTGCCAGAACAGCCCAACCGCGGACAAAAGCCTATTAACATAGGTGGACAGCTAAAATCACTTTTGATCACAAGAGTTTCAAGTTTACCAGAAACAAATTGTAGGAGCAAAGACAAGATTCAGACTCCAAGTTTGAAGGGTAGCATGTCTACCTATGGGAATTACCATAGGAGGTGCATGTAATTGGACACAGAGGCTTTGACAGATGCAAATATCTGCCAACATTGGATATTTGCTGCAGGGAACTCCTTTACTATAACGTCCCCTGTAGATTTTGCATGTCTTATAAAACCCAAAAATTGTCACACAAACATTTCATTTGACATTAGAGTAGCTTCATATAGTCTCACTACTCAAATAAATATCTGATCTTTTGCTGTATCCTGCTAACCTCCTTACTACAGGAATAACTTGCAGTAGTAAATTAGCAAGTTAATTTTTATGTCTTAAGAATCATTTCTACTGATGCAGCATCAGTTTGTGATGTTTTAATTCTAATGATGGACTTTTACTCTAACATGGGTAGGAATTACCATGCATCATCTGAGCCATTGCAAAAATGTTCGTGTGCACACACAGTTCCCACCACATGAGGCAATGTAATCCCTTTTAATTGCCAAGAAATCTAAGTTTAGCATAACATACATATAGCTTTACCATAAATTTCACACATAGTCACAGTACAACTAATCTGATGCATAATAACTCCTTAAATAGCTGTAACTGGATCAGATATCTGAAGAAATTACTTCCTGGCATCACAGTGGATCAATTTGGGATGCTGATCTTGTAAGTTATCACTGCTAAGATGCTCACTATTTTTACCCTTCTTTTATTTTGAGGTGGTGTGAAGGCGTAACCTCCTGCATCTCTTACCGTATGCAAGTCCATTGAGACCAAGTAATTGTCTGGGGTATAGACATGGTGACTGAAAAGTAACCTGATTTTGTGGAGATGATGTGCAGTGCTTCTGTGACCTTCTGTAAAATCTGCACTTTTTAAAGAAATGTACCCTTAGTTTCTGTGTTCTTTTCTTCCTTTCAGCAAATTTCAGAAAGTCATTCAGCAGAAGCATGAACACGCTCCAAATAGCACAGCTTCTCTAAGCAATGGTCCTGCTAAAAAATGCATAGACAGCAAAATAATTCAGGAAGATACCTCATTTATTTAGCATAGGAAAAATTGTACACATGAAGATCTGGTTTGGGAGAGGCGTGTCCTCAGTTTCCCCCCTCAGGCAAGGAAGCTATCTAAACCTCAAGGTAGGAAAAATAGTCATCTAGCCATACTATGGTACTTATCATCATCAACTGCTAGCATTTTGGCTAATACCCCTTGTCAGATAGAGGCTTAGCATTTTGTCTGGGATATACTGCACTATGAGCCCTGATTTACTGAAAAAAATAAAACAGTGGTTCTTGTTGTATGGTGGGATCACAGACCCCTTACTGGTAGTGGTCTACCCAGTGGTGGTTAAAAAAGAAATGACAGGAAATAGCCTCTTCCACTTATGACAAGTTAATAACAATGCAGTTTGCAGTTAGAAGGACTGTGGATGAAATTCCCTGGAAAATTGAAGTGCATTCATGTTGCATGAGAGTTCTGAGGGGCTGACAGACCTTTGTAACCTTGACAAACCTCACCTCAGATCCCACCCACTCTCTCTACAAGGAATCTCTGAAGAACAGAAATGATCAGACACCATTTGAACACTCATAATTTCACCTGTGCCGTGTTCATGACACCATTTCTGAGAGTCTATTCAGATGCTGGTTTTCCAGCTGTTTTCCACTGTTCACAAACAGGTGAAGATGCTCTTGGATCTGCCCTGATTAGTGTAAAATGGTCACACCCAGAAACACCAGAAATATTTTGCTTCATTGCAGAAAGAACTCTGCCAGGCTTATTGTCCCGGGTTTAGCAGTAGCAGTCATTTTCTCTTCTTCATAGTAGCTGGTGCAGCACTGTGTTTTGGCTCAATCTGGGAACAGAGCTGATAATACTGATGTTTATTCTGACCAAGGAATTTCTGAGTCTCATGTTCTGCCAGGGAGGAGGGGAGGCCGGGAGGAAGCAGGGACAGGACACCTGACCCAAACTGACCAAAGAGGTATTCCATACCATAGCACGTCATGCCCAGGATGTAACTGAGAGTTACCCGGAAGGGCGAGTGCTCTGGGGGTTGGAGGAGGTATTTGGTTGCTGGTTGGTGGGGTGTCATGAATTATCTGTTGGTGGTTGGTGAGATGCTGTATTCTTTTCCCTTGTTATTTCCTTTATCATTATTGGTTGTAGCAGCAGTGATTTGTGTTATACCTTAGTTACTAAACTGTTCTTATCTCAAACTGTGGGAGTTGCATTCTTTTGATTCTCCTCCCCATCCCTCTGGAAGCAGGGGAGGGCAAGAAAGGGGGGTTGAGTGAGTGAACAAGCTGTGTGGCTGGGTTTAAACCACAACACTTATGTATAACAATAAATGGGTAATGATTCAATCTCTTGTTTAAACCACACTCAGAATCATTTTAGATTATAAAATTATAGAATCACAGAATAGTTAGGGTTGGAAAGGACCTTAAGATCATCCAGTTCCAACCTCCCTGCCATGGGCAGGAACATCTTCCACTAGGCCATGTCGTTCAAGGCTCTGCCCAACCTGGCCTTAAACACTGCCAGCTATGGGGCATTCATGGCTTCTCTGGATAACCTGTTCCAGTGCCTCACCACCCTTACAGTGAAGAATTTCTTCCTAATATCTAATCTAAATCTACACTGTTTGAGTTTGAACCCATTATCCTTTGTCATTTCACTATATCCTTTCTCCTTCAATGGCTTCAGTGACAGTAACTGGAATTACCTTATTTCTGTGAGCATTATTAGCTATTTCAGTTGAGTATTTTTTCAGAAGGAAACCAAGTCTAGCAAAGTGCTCAAGGTATTTGAATACTTTTGCATCCCACAGCACCTATATTTATACAGACATTGGACACAGAACTTGCCTCTTTCTGGGCCTCCAGATTGTCTTGGCACATAAAACATAAGCAAACTTTGAGCCATTAGCTCCATGCTCTTTGAAAGACTATTTTTAATAGCTAAACCATCAAGTCTGTGGGGAAGTCACAAGACATTATTGTCACTAGTGTATATGAATTGTGGAAAAAATACTGATCTCTGGAACTGGGATGCACAATAAACACATGGTGGGTCATCTATTGGTATCACAATTTGAAAAGATCCAGTTCCAGTAAGGCAAGTCACTTCCTTTTTCTCCCAAAGTATTTCAGCTTTTGCAAATGTTAGTTCCTAAACTAATTGGTGTGCATTACTTACAAATTCACGTCATAGGCCTTTCACTTTGTCTGATTAATCATTGATTTTATGAGACACTTGCACCTCATAAATATTACAGTGCTCTCAGAGTTTACTTACCTACATTATCACTGTGTCTGAAAAGGAGTTTTATTTATGTCTTCACTGGGAACAGGGGGGGAAGTTTGAAATTGCAACTTTGTTTTTATATGTCACATTTAATGACAACTATCAACTGTGAGCCATCTCTGTAATTCCTTTCTGACACCACGGCACTGCACCATTCAAAATGCTGATAAATCTGTTATGATATAATCATACTGATTGGGTAATTAATGAGTACTGGGTGGAGATTTGAGCTGAAGTATAAACAACAAAGCAATTTGACGTGACAAAAATATCAGGTGAGTGAACCCTGGTTGACAATCTTACCTTCTTTTAATATCTTAATATATATGCTCAGGGAATAATGCAAATAAGAACTTTAAAGGATTGGGGGTTTTTAAGTGCTTATTCATGTCATTACCAGTCATTATGCCCAGGATTTTTTAAAGGTTAAGCATAAACAGTGATTTGCATGAGCTTAAAAAAAAAAGAAAAGAAAAAGGCCCATTAGCAAACAGAGGAGCAAACTTGCTAAGACGGAAAAAAAGCCAGCAGATTGACATGGAGTTGCTGATGGGTTAGATAGGAAGATCTCTTCACTTTGTATATGCTTGCAAGGAAAACTGAGCAAATCCCATCATTTTCTGCTGTGCCTCAGTTCCCTGCCTGTGAAGCAGAGGTGACTTTTCACAGTATCAGAGGGTCTCCAAGGCTCAAGCAGTATCACTGGCTAAAAATTGCTCAGATACACCTAGACAACAGGAAAATCAAGCAGCTGGATGGACTCACATCTGAGGAGAAACCAGAAAGCTTGGGCTTGTCACATTTCCTGCCATTGCTCCTAGGACTTTCTGCCTATTGCTACCTAGGACTTTCTCATATGTGTTTTTCTGTCTGGAGATCAGTAACGAGTGGTGTCCCTCAGGGATCAGTGTTGGGACCAGTCTTGCTTAACATCTTTCTCAGTGACATGGACAGTGGGATTGAGTGCGCTCTCAGCAAGTTTGCCAATGACACCAAGCTGTGTGGTTTGGTGGATCTGCTGGAGGGAAGGAATGCCATCCAGAGGGACCTTGACATGCATGTGAGGTGGGCTGATGCCAACCTCATGAAGTTGAACCATGCCAAGTGCAAGGTCCTACACCTGGGTCGGAGCAATCCCAGGCACAGATACAGGTTGGGCAGAGAAGAGATTCAGAACAGCCCTGCAGAGAAGGACTTGGGGGTGGAGGTTGATGAGAACATGAACACGAGCCGACTTCAGTGTGCCCTTGCAGCCCAGAAAGCAACCATATCCTGGGCTGCATCAAAAGGAGCGTGACCAGCAGGTCGAAGGAGGTGATCCTGCCCCTCTACTCTGCTCTCAGGAGACCTCACTTGGAGTATTGTGTGCAGTTCCACTGTCCTCAACGTCAAAAGGACATGGAGCTCTTGGAACAAGTCCAGAGGAGGTCCACGAGGATGATCAGGGGACTGGAGGACATCTCCCATATGAAGACAAGCTGAGAAATTTGGGGCTGCTCAGCCTGGAGAAGAGAAGGCTGCATGGAGACCTCACAGCAGCCTTCCAGTTTCAGAAGGGGGCCTATAGGGATGCTGGGGAGGGACTCTTCATTAGGGACTGTAGTGACAGGACAAGGGGTAATGGGTTCAAACTTAAACAGGAGAGGTTTAGATTGGATATAAGGAAGAAATTCTTTCCTGTGAGGGTGGTGAGATGCTGGAATGGGTTGGCCAGGAAAGTTGTGAGTGCTCCATCCCTGGCAGTGTTCAAGGCCAGGTTGGATGAAGCCTTGGGTGACATGGTTTAGTGTGAGGTGTCCCTGCTTATGGCAGGGGGTTTGGAACTAGATGATCTTAAGGTCCTTTCCAACCCTAACTATTCTATGATTCTATGTTTCCACTATACACCAGAGCCACAACACCAGAGCCCCTCCAGGCCTACTCTATGAAGACTGCCACTTCCACATGTCCCTGTCAGAGACATAAGCACATTTACATCTCTTGAAGACATAACTCCATTGGAATTTGTGTCTATCCTATCTCCAGACACAAAAATAATGAGAATTCTGGCAAGTCTGAAAGGAGAAAAATTCAGAATTTAGAGATGGAAATGTTTTTCTGGACCAAAGGGTAAGTAGTCAATACGAATAATTGAAGTCCTCTAAGCCAAGAACTCTGGGGTTCCATCATTTATGTTGCTGTGAAGAACATTCAGAATTAACATCCTACATAAAAAAAAAAAAAAAAAAAAAAAAAAAAAAAAAAAAAAAAAAA